>JACEGR010002384.1:0-130607 GCA_014170235.1 Listronotus bonariensis
ATGCGCTTATTGATATTGTTTAACCTGAAAATACTAAATTCTTATTTACAGAAGTAAAATCTATACTAATATTATAAAGGGGTAAAGTTTGTGACTTTGTTTTCTTGTTTGTGCTATAGGCTACATTTTATAATGACTAAACAAAAAATTCAAAGGAAAATAATGGGATATGTATATCAATCAATACTTATATCACAAAGAGGTTATGCATGTGTAAGCACCGGTCGCGAATTTACAAAACCTATACCAGTTCAGTCAGGACGGTGACTAAACTCGAGTAGTCATTGTTTGCAAAAACAGTTACAAATGGACTACCCCATTTCGGTTCAAAAATTAACCATATTGGTGTAGTGTTTGTAAGCTAAATTTAAAGTTATTTTATAAACAAACATCTTTTCGGTTTCAGTAATTTAAATAAGAAAGTAACGTAACGGTCAAACATATCTTATGACTTATGAGCTTTAGAAAAAATAGTTTTAAATAAATGTTGTATTAACCCTTAACTGGTATCGTCATTTTGGCACTCGTATATGGTATCTTCGGGTCAAATCTGACCCGACTTTTTAAATCAAGTATATAAAAAAACAACCAAAGCAAATTAAAGTTTTTATGTATTTATTACTATGTTGTTATGTAAGTACATTTTTTAAATAAACAGCTAGTTCCAAAAGCTTAACAAAAAATGTTTTATACAAAAGTAAAAAAAGTTAAATTTCGCATCAAAAATGTACGTGTCCACAAAAACACCCCAAAAAAAAAAAAAATATTTATCAAAAAAAATTGTTTGGTTTTAAGCAAAAAGGTCATTCTTTTAAATAGTAAAAAAATTATTTAGATTGAAACAATAACAAAAAAATCTGCAAGATCCTTTTTATGGCCTATTATTCTTTTTTGCAATTTAAACATTTTATTAGTTGATTGCTGTGATTCTTACAAACGGGATTTTGACATGTATCACACACAGTTGAATATTTATTGTCTTTACTTGATGGACAAATATAGCATCTGCGCTTAAGCATCATAGCTTAAGTATTTTGCGAATTATTATCGGAATTTCCCTGGGAAGTCTGGATTGTGTTAAGCGGCGTTGCATATGTGCCTCAAGCATTGATCTTCCCAAAGTAAGCGTAAACTGTCTTCTTGTCATGTTACTGTCAGTACCAGCTTGAAAAAGTGTGAATGAATTTAAGAGGCAATATTCATAATGGCATACCACATTGCACATGGCCACCTTCTTGTTCTTCGACCAGTATTATAAGCAGAACATTTTTGATCTAGGCTATCCACACCTGATTTGGTAGAATTATAAAAGTGCACGATATCAGGTTTCTTTGAAATATCGTCTATTTTGTTGTCATGATGCATGGAGGACAGAAGAAGTACATACCTATTTTGTTTTGTTACAGAAGAAACCATTGTTTTTGATGAAGTAAAAACAAAAATTAGACGAACACGGTGCATCTTTCTTGTCTGGAATTATATAGGAAGGAATCTCCTTTTTGTTTTTACGTACAGTTCCAACATAAGTAAGCTTCTGTGCAAGTAATTTGTGTACCAGTTCTATGGAGGTAAACCAATTATCACCAGTTATATTTCTTCCAGTATTTTTAATCGGATCGATAAGATTTAAAACAGATAACGTCGGAACAGAAAGCTTCTGAGGATTAGGTGCCTCCATTTTCCCTGCATAAATAAAAGCATTTAGCAAATAATGCGTCTTAGAATCGCAGAGGCACATAACTTTCAACCCATATTTGTTAGGCTTGCTTTTTATATAGACGCGAAAGTAACAACGACCTCTAAAATCAACTAGCATCTCATCAACAGTTAGACAATCTCCTGGTATATAACACTTTTTGCAGTTTTCTATAAATCTATTAAAAACTTCACTAATATATCGCAATTTGTCATTAAGTCTTTCATTCCTCGTAGCCACACTGTCAAAACGTAGGGCAGCTAATAAAAATAAAAATCGTTTCACTGACATCGTAGCACGAAATATGTCACGTCCTGTACCGTCATTTGCAAATAGTCCTTCAACATCTTCGTGATTAGATTTAAATACCGATGTAAGATATAGTAGTCCAAAGAGTGCTTTTATTTCTAAGAAATCAGTATGCTCAACAAAAGAGGCTGTATTACCATACGAGAATGACAATTCGCTAATTTTTTCATTCGTACACTCCACAATTATGTTAATAATATCATCATCAATTAATAGGTTCCAGAAACTATACGGCGTTTTTCGACACAGTTCTAAAATGGCATATACCGTTAACAGACAATTTCAAGGATTTTATAAAGTAAAAACATATACATTAAATAAATTTAAAACGTATTTTAAATAAAAACATTTTACATTTATAATATGATAAGATATGTAAATAATCTTGACTGTTTTTTAATATAACAACAAAGTTCACGGCAAATATCTTCGTTGTAGGGGAGACTAAGCGCATTCAGCATGGACACACTTGAAAGAAGCTTGGCAAGTCGATTTTATTTTATATATTTTCCAACCATCAAGAAAAAAAAGTTTTTTTACGTTAACGACCACCTTAAAATAGTATGTCATTTTACCCAATAACGCCAATTTAGCAAAGATGCTTAAATTTTGAAAGTATAAATATACTTATAGTAATCATATTTTATAAATAATCAGAGCCCAAATATTGTGTTTCAATAAAAAATATCAAAACTTGTAACAAGACTACGTAATTTTGCAAAAATACACAACTTCTAAATTTATTAAAATTATATTGCGGTTGGTGAATTGAAAATTAAACTTGAAATGTCGGGCAAAAAATCAGTGACATGCACCTATATGGTAAATTTAATACTAACTGCAGTGATCATATTACATGCATCAACACGTTTAAGAGGTCGCTGCTAGGGCGGGAAACTCAAAATTATGAATTGTGTCATTTTACCTGAGCCTATTTCCCCTACTTTTTTAAACATTTTTTAAAAACAAATTGGGTAGACTTTGTAACTGTTCTCTGCAAACTAAGACTACTCAAGTTCAGTCAGGGGTTCTGACTAAACTGGTATGGGTTTTGTAAATTTGCGCATCGGTCCCAACAAATAACGATATTCTCACAATCAAAGACGATAAAACCCTCACAGCATCCCATATAACATTTTTTGCCGGCAAGGCATTGGCAAAAAGCTATCAAAAAGACATCAAAATGGGCAATTGGCCGTTATTAGGCCACGTGTTGCAGAAAATGTGATGGCATCCATCATTAATAAGTTATGCTGAAAATGCATTTAGGATGATGGCATCCATCATTAAAATGGTTTTGGCAAAATATGCCTTTTAGATGATGGGATTACATTATTTTTTCCCAATAACAATAAAATGCATTTTTACCGTCCAGGAACAAAATGTGCATAATAATGCACATGCATAATATGTGTTTATGTACAGGGTGTCCCATATAAAATAAAATACTATAATTTTGGAAAAACCATAAGGGATACAAGAAAAAGTTATATGCAGAAGTTGTTCTGGTGAAATGTATTTTTTTAGTATTTTTATTGTATCTCTTATGTTTTTTTCAAAATTATACTATTTAATTTTATATGGGACAGCCTGTACATAAACACACATTATGCATGTGCATTATTTATGCACATTTTAGTTCCCTGGATGGTGAAAAATGCATTTTATTGTCAATAGGAAAAAATAATGTAATGCCATCATCTAAAAGGCATATTTTTGCCAAAACCTTCTTATTGATGGATGCCATCATCCTAAATGCATTGTTTTCAGCATAAGTTATTAATGATGGATAGCATCACCCTAAACGCAATTTTTTCATTATAACTTATAAATGATGGATGTCATCACATTTTCTGCAACACGTGGCCCAATAACGGCCAATTGCCCATTTTGATACCTTTTTGCCAATGCCTTGCCGGCAAAAAATGTTATATGGGATACCAAGGATCTCCTTCTTTTAAGATACATGATTGGATCTCTAGTAGGAGAAATTGCCTTTTTAAAGAAACAGTGATGATGTTTTTAAGATTACAGCGACGCGCCTAATTAAGGGTTAAAAACGTCCGATTAAATGTGGTAGACAATGATTCTTCATGAATCATACTATAAGAATTTCGGACTTCCATTGTCCGTATTTTTATTAGTTTTTATTAGTTTACACTTGAAAACGTACAGAGATTGGACTGCCCGAAACGTTGTGTGAATTGCTAATAGCAAGAAAATGGAAGTCCAAAATTTTTGTAGTATCATTCATAAGGGTTAAAAAGTTTAATTATTAACGAAATGCGGTTTATACCGCGCTACAACACTGCTAAAATTATTTTTATGTTATTCACCAGGACCCTCTTCACTGACGCGTTTTGCCTGCCTTACATGACTTAATAAAGCCACAGCAGGACTTTTTGTAAATGTCAGCAATAGCAAAGAAAATGGAAGTCCAAAATTCTTGTACCATCATTAATAAGGGTTAAAAGTTTAATTATTGACGAAATGCGGTTTATGCCGCGCTACAACACTGCTAAAATATTTTTATGTCATTCATCAGGACCCTCTTCACAGACGCGTTGTGCCTGCCTTACATGACTTAATAAAGCCAAAGCAGGACTTTTTGTAAATGCCAAAAAGAAAGATTTCTTTTTCGTATAATATTACGACAGCTGGAAATTATTTTTTTTTGTATTTTATATCTTACTTGCCCACTTCCGCTTAAACTCGATGCCAAATAATGCTTTTCAGCACAGTATTAACAACGAGATTATATCTTACCCTTGAAAAACGAAGTTCTTCATATAAGACACTTTTGCTTAACGTGTTATTTATCATGGACTCGATCCAGTCACTTTGATAAGTCCTGTGAGGCAGACAAAAGGCGTCATTGGGGAGGGTTTTGGTAAATTATATGAAATTCATTGGCAGGAATTCGTCTCGTAACTGTCAAAAAAGGGGAATGTTTTTGTATTGCTGAAAGTAGCAAAGTAAAAGGACACCAGACACGGTTAGTATTTAGATAAATGGTGAACACCAGTAAACTGTGACTTCAGTTTAAATAATATTATACCCACATGGAAATAGTTTTATGGTAGCTACTACTTTACTAGGAACATGGTTTTTTTACCGCGTTGTCAAAAAGGTTCCTTAAAATGCAATATCAGGGATATCGTTGCCGTAATTATGTGATAAAATATGGTAAACATGTAAGCGCCTGGCAATCAGGTACTTAGGAATTAGGCTTTATACAAGCGAAGCGTTGGTAAGCGTCATAGAGATAAATACAAAGGTTCTTTAATTATACTAATTTTTTGGACTTCCATTTTTTTAATAAGTAATAAAAGACGTTTTGAATATTATCTCCCTCAAACCGTTTTCAAGTTAGGATATGTTATCACCACACCCCTCTTAAAAGAACTAGATTACCTACTCCGTACCTAAGTCTGTAAAATAAAACGGCGAGCAGCGGATCGTGCGGGGACAATTCACCATAGTAACTTTATTTTTTTACTAGCAACTACTATACTGTTGGCAACATTGCCACTTGTCACGCCAATATGTTTTTCAATATAGCCGTCTCTTTTATTCGGTCTTCATTGGCTAGTTGCAGCTCTTGAAGGATGTTGATTTTTTTATATAAGGACTTATTACTTGAAAACGGTAGAATATAGATACCATCCGAAACGTCGTGCATTGGTTAACAAATAAAGACTATAGAAGTCCAAGAAAGTAGTATGTCTTACTGTCTGTCGTATACTTACTCTCTTACTCTATGGTAGCAAATTAACGAAATAAAATGCTGTCTTAGAATTTAACGACATAGTAGCTGAGCCAGCAATAAAATGAACTTCATGATATTAACCCTTTTTAGTGGAGTTCTCTTTGATAAGTTTATAACGAATATTCGTACCGTCATATATGAAAGCGGCGCTTTAACCCCGCCTGTCAATTTTGACATTTTTCGAGAGTGGCACTGGGTGATCGCCTGGCTTTTTTGTGCAAAAATAAAAAGATTATACAAAATTTAAAAATTGCATGTAAAATATTCGGATAAAGTTGTCTGATAAAAAAGTGACGTGTTCGCCAAATTCGACTGCCGAAAAATGTCAAAATTAATTGGCGGGGTAAATATTCGTGGTAGTCTCGTTAAAATAAACTAGATGGGTTTTAAAAGGGCTAATATCATAAAATCCATTTTATTGCTGACCCATGTACGTTTCATTTGAAAATAGGAGTTATGACCATAAATAGGATTTTGCTAACTTTTTACCTCCAGTTGCTAGTCTATTTTTGCATTTAATATATTACTAACATTTTCAAATATTCTAATGATAGAATAAAAAAAGTATTGATATGGAGTAACACACCTAAAAAATTCGTTATTTATTTCTTGTAAAAATAAAAAATAATGCACCGCCTATGTTTTAGCTTAAGGCTATATCTAACGGAAAATGACTTGATGATATAAAATGCAAAATCGTACTTAACGACATATTAAAATGATGGTGGTTAAACATTACCTTTCTTTTATTGTACAGTAATGATGTAAGCATACATTAAACCATAATATAAGCTAAATACTTCCCAAGACAATGTGTTGCGTATTGTGTTTCCAAATAATAATTACCAAGAAAAGTAAAGACGTCGTGCCAGCTCAATGCGTACAATTGAGTAAACATGCCCACAGAGGTTTTAAAGTGGCATGTCGTGTATAATAAATATGTCGTAAATATCAAAAAATCAACAAATTAAAACGTACCTTTGAAGACAAGTGGGAATATCCAGGCAATATTTACAAAATGCTTTTATTATGGGGCCATTTTTTCGTAAAACTTTTACCACGTCTAATTCGGTATTTTGCGTAAAGAACAATTAACAAACGCCGGGTTTATAAATCAGAATTTTATTTTAGTATAAGCATTAGTATAAGTATTAACCTAAATAAAATTTAGCTATTTTTGTAGCATTGTTTAGCTACATTTAAAAAAAGGTAGATAATAAAACTTGAATAAAATGAAGTTACCAACTAGTTACAAAATGTAAATATTGTATTGAAATTAAATTTTATTTTAAAATATCTCACCTGAAAATTTTACTGAAAGTGACATATCGGGTTTTGCCATCTTACCACAGAACTATTCTGGCCATCACATACTTTATTTTCTATACAATTTAGCTTCAAATTAGTCTTTCTTTACTCTTTGTTGTTCGTAAGTAGTTTCCTATGAGTCTAAATTTTAAAATGTTGAATTTTAAAATAAAATATGTTTAAAATAAAAACAATAATTCCGAAATTACTTTTAAAATATGGGATATTGTTTTTAATATTTTACTTAAATTTCTGCCCCAGTAGAATTGCTCCTTGGCGCCTTGCACCACTTGCACCAGTTAGGCACAGCCCTTCAGCGGGACTCTGTGCCCTAAAGAATTCTACACCTCCCTTTCTATCGTAGATTTCTACTCGAAAAGTCGATAATTGCACTTTTTTTACTCTGTGTCACAATGGACTATACTTTGGAAATGTTCGTAAAATGTCTATATGTGTACTAATACTTCTCTGTTTAACTGTGTAAGATAAAAAAGGACACACATATACAGCTATTAGCAATTAGATTTACGGATTATCATTATTGAGCAATTGAGTTTTTAATTATTTTTTTTTTTACCACGGAACAAAAAAGGGGTTAGGTTTTTGTTCGATTTAAATTTAACTTTATTCTTTTTTACTCTTGGAGTTAATTTTGCACTATGGCATTAGCAGTTATTATGTCTATCGGATACTCTCTCCTTTTATAAAATTAACTGTTTCTGAAAATTAACTTATTTTTTTTAAATAAATATCTATTAAAGTTCCCTACTGTAAATAATTTAAATCAGTAAAGCAAAATTATGTGATAAATTTATTTAAACTAAAAAATTCAATAACAAATTAGCTTTATACAATTGTGAATTTTTGCAAAAATCAAGGTCACATTGGTTAAACAGTAAACATATGGTAGAACTAAAATTTTATTTTTCTTTCATTGTAAAAAACAATAAAATAAATTTCTGCATTCTAATAACACAAAAACAACCAAATAAATATATAAATCATAGGAAACTAACGAACTAATTGATTTAAGGGTTATGTACGACTTTTTAAAAATTTTAATAGAGTTCGACACGTTTGGAGACCTCGCTTATAGGCGACCGATTTGATCGACTAGAGTGCGAGTGAGGTAGAAGAAAGTCGATTTATAGAATACTACAGTAAACGGAGTCCTGCTGCTGGTTCTAGAAGACATTTTTTCTTTAGATATTTTTACGATCTATACCTTGATCAATAAGTGTGTAAAACGTTCTTTCTTAGAAGCCTCGAAAAACTTACTTTGGCGGGTCCCTAACTTCTAAACTAAATCTCTTTAGTCCGTAAAAATAAATCTGCTCTCTTCTTTACTAAACATAAAACATGAAAGCTCAGGAAGACCATAAGTGTATTTCCTCTGCCTTTCAATAAAAAAAGGTTTAAACTTGCAAAATCATAACTTATTTTTATTTCGAAATTTATTTACTTACTTTTAAATCAATAAATCATTATCGGTAAGAAAAAACTTAAATCAAATAAACGAGTTTTTAAATCATTAAGTATATAATATTTATTAACCGAACCTATTATCTACATTATTTTGATCAAGACCGCAACATATGGTTTAGGTCGAAGTTAAGTGAAAGAACCTTGGCAGCAGACGCCTTAACCGGGTCATGTGTATGATCTTGAAATCTTAAAAAATTGTTCGGGTTTGTTCTTATAGAGGACAATGTTTACCATTTTAGGATACGCTAAGGTAAACTTATGTGCTTTCGAAAAAGAAAAAGCTTTTTCTGATTCTATAAACAATAGTAATTTATGTAACAAGTGCATAAAGTAATACTTTTTTTTACGAATGGAAAGTTTGATAGCATGAGCCGTTGGGCGAGTGCGGCAATCCCATGAGTAAAAAATTATATACTATATTTTTCGACGACCGTAAAAAAATTCCGAAAATACCATTTTATACATGTTTTATTTATCTAAACTTATTAATTTTAATTTTTTCAGCACAACCATTATATTGCAACAACAAATCATAGCCTCCTTATTTTCTCAGAGACAATTATCCTCTTTATAACTATGCATTTATTATTCCATTTTAGAAAATCGTATGTACTTACTTTTTGTAAAAATAAGACCAAAACAGTATAAATTCCTTTTGAATTTCTTAGTCATCCAAATTCATTATTACTATTAATTTTTAATAATTTCTAATAAACTTATTTGCAATCTGTCGAATTTTAAAACTAGTGACACATGAACTAAAAGAAATAATGACGAAATCAAAGGTAACTTAACCGTTTGGTACAGTTGATGTCGCGTTTACTGTTACATTTTTTTAAATCTTTGGGCAAGCCACGAAGACTAAAAGCCCTAAATACTAACGTACCGTAGGTGTCTTAAGCGAGGTAAGAGGGAGTTTGTTGACACGGGACTTAAATACTTGAAGATTTTAGGGGAAGGAAAAGACCTCCGCGGGCAGCAGGTTCCACATTCTAGAAACTCTAGGAATAAAAGAACGAACAAAGTAAGAAGTTCGGGGTCTGTCTAGTTGGACCGTATAGGGATGCATACGCGCGGAACCACGAGTTTCTCTGTTGGGGACCGTGAGTGGAGGAACTATACTGGACAATTCTTCAAAGCAGAAGCCATGGAAGTACCTATAAAAAGCGATAGATCCCTACAGCCCCACGATGGGCAAGAGGGAACGAACGAATAGCTCTTCTTTGAATAGAATCCAGAACACTTATATAAATTAGAAGGGGAAAAATATTTTTGGCTCGAAAGAGAAATCCAAGCTTTTTGAAGCGGCCGTGGCTATAGATACATTGTGTTTATGCCAGTTAAGGTTACTTTCAAATGTGACGCCCACAAGATTGAAGGTGTCTTTGCTCTGTAAAACTTGGCTGCTCATAAGTAGAGGATGAGTATTTGGTGACTCTTTTCGCGACAAGAAACATGATTGTGTTTTAGATGCATTAAAGTGGACATTACATAAATTAATATTTAAGTTTATTGTAGTAGGCGTTGAAACAAAACACCAATTTAAAGTGTGAAAAAAGCTTCGAAGTGTTAAAAAAGTTACTTTTTTTAACACTTTATGTAGTGTACCAGAATGGAGTAATTTTACTTCATGTTAATCGTTTCGTCGTGGAAAAATATATTTAAATTTATTTATGGAACATTTGTCAATTATTTTGGATCACTATTTGGTGTTAGGTTAGTTTGTTCTAAAAAAATAATATTGTTCAGGGAGTTTTTTTTAATAAGAAAAACTAAGATGCGTATTCGTGTTCTTTTTAGTGTTTATTTTTATGTCGCTGTCAGATCCACGATAACTTAATTGGTTTAGAATATAAACATACGGTGATTATCAGTATTCGTCGATTTTCATAATTACTTATTACGTATTATTAGTGTCCGACCGAAATTTTGGTTTCTGTTTCAGGTCAAAAAATCAAGTTTCCGCCGCACTTTCGGCCAAAATTAGCCGAAACCAAAATCGAAACTGATTTTGGAAGTTGTCGTGCGCTTGCCTAACTTAGTTTCTCGAGACAACGCTATCTTAATTTTAATAATTATAAAAATGAATAAAATAGAATGGTTTTAAAACGCAAGGCCTTTTTGTTTTATTTTTTTAACCCCCTCCCATCAAAATAAGTATACAGTGTCCGTCAAATATATGGACGCAAATGGATTTTTATAACACATAAAAATTGCACTACATTTTTGCACTACCCTGTATTCGAATAAAAACGATGAACTTTAATGTCAACCTTCTATCAAATATAATAGATATGTAATGTAAAACTTTACTTTCAATTAACAACAAACCAGAAAATAACTTAATAAAAATAAGTTTTAAAAAATACTTATATGTATATTTGCGTCCAAATAGAAAGGTGATATTAAAGTGCATCGTTTTTATTCGAATAGAGGGTAGCGTAAAGATAATGACAAAAATTTAAAAAAATAAAGGTTTTCGAGATAGGTGACTGTGATTTCATATTTGACGCCTACTTTTAATTTAAGATACTTTTTTCAAATAATATTTGGATGTATTCTGAAAAATAAGGGTACTTTACTTTTGAACCATTTTCATATTTTTATATCTCCCCGGTATACAAATAAGGATATTTTAATTTTGGCAGCTGTATTTTAGGTTTAAAATTAACCAGCAACTTTTATCAGGAATATTTTTTTGTGAAACGTGAAATAAAAAAAATCCATTTGCGTTCATATATCTGACGGACACAGTATATGTACGTCCCAAATTTTAGTAAATGGTTTTCAAAAGCAAGGACATTGACATTGACACAGAAGTATATTTACGCGTATTTTATACCTGACCACGTGAGTTCCGGTTTCGGTTTTGGCCGAAAAACCAGTTTCGGTCGGACTCTACTTATTATACTACTTATTGATTGAATATATAAGACATAATAAAAATTAATAAATTTTAAACATTACCTTGTATCTTCTAAGCAATTAAGTTAGCGTGGATCTAATTGCGCCATTAAACTAAACACTTAAAAAGGGAACAAGGTCTTACTTTTTGGATTCTCTTACCATTTAGCCTATACTTCTAAAACGCAATTAAAAAAAAACAGCCTGTACATGTGCAGGTAAGACCAGTTACCCCGATGTATCCCTTATATTTTTTTTAAACGTCTAATTTTATAATTTGCTTAACACACATTTATACTACCTAAATACTGATTGTCTTCCAACTGCGCTGGTACTTTATTCATTTTAAAAAGTATACGTTAACAACAAATCAAATACAAAATTAAGAATTAAACAACTTCGACCTCAGTAATTAGTAAAAATTTTCGATTAAATACATATGACTGCTAACTTATTTTAAGGCAAAAATTATTTATTTTGTATTTTTGTTTTTATATTATGTTGTCTATGAGTATTTTCAGAAAAAATAGGTAGGTAGCTTTCATTTTTTTAGAAAACTAAGCTAGATACGAAGAAAATACAAGAGAGACTAAAAAGTTACATTTTTAATTGCCTAATCAAAATAAATATAATAATTAATAGTTTAAAAAAACTAAAAAAACACGCTTTTATATGCAACCGAACTAAAAATTAGAAAATAATTTTTCATTAAAAAAATATTGTCATTTCATAGTAAAAAGCGTGGGGTGCATTTTACTATTTTTTCATAACTTTTCCATCATAGATATTTGCAAATATAATAATTATAACATTTAATATATTTATCACCCCACGCTTTTTACTATGAAATGACAATATTTTTTTTAATGAAAAATTATTTTCTAATTTTTAGTTCGGTTGCATATAAAAGCGTGTTTTTTAGTTTTTTAAACTATTAATTATTTTTCATTTTTAGTTTCTGCTACTCTTGACAAAATGGCGAAAAAATTTTTAATGAACAAGAGTGGCAAATTTTAAAATTTTTTCAACAGATTGCAACTCACCAAAAAATTTCTTCTTCATTAAGTAGCAAAGTTTGAAATTTTGCCAACAGATGGCAATCCAGGCAATGTTTGGACCGTTGCCAATATATTGCAACCCACTAAAAAATTTCTTCTTCATTTAATAGCAAAGTTTGAAATGTTGCCAACAGATGGCAACCTAGGTGTTGTTTTTATAATATAATGGAATTTTTTTCCTGGCGATCCAAAAAAAGATAACGGGATACTGTTTGCAGATTATTGCATTGTCATGTTTCCTTAATACGTGTGCAAAGTTTCAAAGAAATCGAATAGCTGGAAGTTGGTTAAAATTAGGCTCAAAGATTCCGTTACATAGCCAGATAGTTACAACCCAAGTTAATAAAAAAGCGTGTTAACGGCATTTATTAACTGTTATTGTTCATAAAAATTGAACACCAATGGTGCAACTAACCCTATTGTGTAAAAGAACTTATTAATTTTTATTGTTCATAAAAATTGAACACCAATGGTGCAACTAACCAAATTGTGTAAAAACTAAAAAATTTCTTCTTCATTTAATAGCAAAGTTTGAAATGTTGCCAACAGATGGCATCCTAGGTGTTGTTTTTATAATATAAAGGAATTTTTTTCCTGGCGATTCAAAAAAGATAACGGGATACTGTTTTTAAATTATTGCATCTTCATCGGTCCTTGACACGTGTGCAAAGTTTCAAAGAAATCGAATAGCTGGAAGTTGGTTAAAATTAGGCTCAAAGATTCCGTTACATAGCCAGCCAGATTGATAGATTGATAGATAGTTACAACCCAAGTTAATAAAAGCGTGTTAAAAAATTTTTTAACAAGGGTTAACTATGACTTCATTTATAAAAGTTCAGCATGTTTCCTTAAAGATAGCAGTAGCAGCGATCACCGATATCAAAAAATCACTGTTAAGCCCACCGCTAGTGGCGGCAGCATCAGAAATAAAGAAAGTCCTGAAATATGTTTATGGAGGTGGGCCTATTTTCAAAAAACAGTGGCGTTGAGTAGAGTAGCAAAGGCTCTTTAAAACGGGCTATATAACCCCCTTTCTATTAAAAACAAATTGTTAGTGCCCCTTGGCATTAGCAGATCAGTTTATTGCAGTTTGACCCCTAGTTTTGACTTTAGATTCGTGTTCAACGGGAAAAAAATACGTTAGAAAATCTTTGTCCGATATCTAGCACAGACCACTTTTTTCTATTTTGTGGACCTGTGTAATTAATATAATTCTCGACTAAATACGTCATGAAAGTAGAAAAAATCACCGTCAAAGCAAGTTAAATTTTTCAGCCATTCAAATATGCACAAATAAACACGGAAAAAAATCGTGTCACCCTGTATATTCCCCACTTATTGAACCGTGTACCTATCACAACCTTCGTACCCATGAAAAGAAGCATTGACATAAGTTAATTTATTTAAAAGTAAATTAAATATATTTTTCTTATATTTTAATATAAAATTCTCTAACGAGAAGCGATACATTTTTTTCGATACGAAGTCTAACTTTATTTTGGCTTATTCTATCAACCAGATGCTTTAGAATTTGACCTTTCAGGTCAACTTGTCATTATCAGTTTAATTAAAGATTCCCTATTCTCTCTTGTACTTTGTTGCATTTTTTAATTATTTAAGTTATTGTTGCTTTAATATAATTATCTATATGCGTTTTTCCTAAAAATAATTGTAAGTAGGTAGTCAAAAAATACTATTTTAATTGTTGGAAATATTTTATTTTAGAATTTATATTCTAAATTACATTGATAATTTCATTCTAAGACACATTGATTTATAGAGCACATCATTCTATACAAAAATTCTAACATTAATATCTAATTATTTATTCTTAGGGGCACAAATATATCTTAATATATAATAACAAAAATAGGAATTAGTTAGTTATGTAAGTAAACAAAAAAAAATATATTTTTTTACATCTACTTTTATATAATAACAAATTAATAGTAATTTATGTAACAAGTGCATAAAGTGATACTTCTTTACGATAGGAAGTTTTACTGCATCATTTAGGCGAGTGCGGCAATTCCATGAGTAAAAAGACACTTTTTGCATGTGTTACATACTATATTTTTTTCCACGACCGTATTAAAATTTTCAAAAATACCATTTTATACATTGTTTATTTATCTGAACCTATTAATTTTAATTTTTGCAGCACAGCCATGATATTACAACAAATACTCATAGCCTCTTTATTTTTAAGAGACAATTATCCCCCTTCATAACTATGCAACTATTATTTAATTTTAGAAAATTGTATGTACAGGGTGGCGCTTTTTCGTTGATCTTGCAGGGTATAGCGAAAACTAAAAGAGATAGAACAAGTCTGATAGCGCAAACTCGATTTCAATTTTTGAAATAAATTCAATGGTTAAAGTAAATCATTGCCAACTTGAGTTGTCTTAGAGATACAGAGTGTTCTTAAAATTTTGTCAACTTAGCCAGGCACTTGTAACTCGCTTGATATTAGAGATAGAGAAAAAATCTAAAAGGAAAGTTTTAGAGATTTTTACGTAGTAATTAGTGTCATACCCATATTTTTTTCATTGACTTCTATTTTAAAGTTACAACACAAAGTTGTTTTTTTAATGAAACATCCTGTATATTTTATCACCAATAGAAAGGTATTCCTAAAAACCATTAAAAATACCGCAGTTAATATATTTAATCTTTAATTGTTTCGGAAATATAGCCATTGTCTGAATTCGATAAAAAATAGCCTTTTAAAATAAAACACTCTGTATATTTTATTACTATTAAAAGACATTTTTAAAAGAAAACACTCTGTATATTTTATTACTATTAATAAGATTTATTATACATATATACATATACATTTTAAAGACCTTTAAAATTTTCCATATTTAAAATTATTTTTCCAACAGGAAATATGAGCGTCCAAATCTCAATGCGTATATCTACTATTTTTGGATTTATATGGTAATATTTCCAAAACTATACAAAATAAATAATTAAATGTTGTATTTTTTTGAACCTCTTTAAAATATCTTAGCAACGGTAATATAATATACAGGGTGTTTCGTTTAAAAAAATCTTGATGAAGACCATATTTCCAAAACTATTAAGAAAGGATAAATTAAATTTGGTATTTCCTACAGCTCTTAAGGAGACCTTTCTATTGGTGACAAAATATACAGGGTATTCCATTAAAAAAAATAACCAACTTTGTGTTATAACTTTAAAATAAAAGTTAATGGAAAAAAGGTACGCCACTGCATTTTACGTAAAAATCCCTAAAACTTTTGTATTTACATTTTTCTTCTATCTCTAATATTAAGCGAGTTACAACTGCCTGGCCAAATTGATAAAATTTGGAAAACACTCTTTATCTCCAAATGGAAAGTTAGCCATGGTTTGTTTTTACAATTAAATTTGTTTCAAAAATTAAAGTCGAGGTTGCGTAATCAGATTTTTTCTATCTCTTTTAGTTTTCGATATACCTTGCAAGGTCAACGAAAAAGCGCCACCCTGTACTTACTTTTTGTAGAAATAATACTAAAACCGTATAAATTTCTTTTCAATGTCTTAGTCATTCAAATTTATTTTTACTATTAATTTTAAATATTTTCTAAAAAACTAATTTGCAATCTGTCGAATTTTAAAACTAGTGACACATGAACTAAAAGAAATAATGACGAAATCAAAGGCAACTTGACCCTTTGATTTGAGATGTCGCCTTTACTGTTACATTGCATAATTTGATATTTAAGTTTATTGTAGTAGGCTTTAAAACAAAATACTAATTTAAAGTGTGAAAAAAACTTTCAAGTGTTAAAACAGTTATTTTTTTTAACACTTTATGTAGGGTACTAGAATGGAGTACTTTAACTTCATGTTCACGATTAGAAAAACAGCATTTTTTTTAACGGTCGTGAAAAAATATATATTTAATAATAAAAACCAACATATATCTTCTATTAGGAAAGTGAGTATACCTCTATTTATCAATTAGAGAGTTACTTACTGACTGGGGTATTAAATACAATTTAAAAAAATAAACTCTAAAATGTATAATTATCAGGATACTAAATGTACTTTTTAAAATTGGCACTCTGAATAAACACCATTATTTAAATGCTTATAATAAAACAAACTTTGTTTAAATCAAAAGTAAAAATGATTAAGTAAAGCTAAATAAAAATTATTTATGGCTTATAATGTTGCGATTCTTCAGCATAAATACAAAATTGGGAAGCTTAAAAAAGTCTATAAATTACCTTAAGAATCTATAGTTCACATTACTTTTGGATTTTAACAAAATTTAAATTCTTAACTATTTTATTTCACCAACTAAACTTAATTGCCAAGAACAGATAAACCACAAACTTTTTACATTTTCATTGTTTGTAAACTTGTAAAACTAAGCTGACTTATTTTTAGTATTTTAAAACCTTAAAATATATTTTAAATTTAAATATGGTGTTAAAGATGACCTCCATAAAAAAACTTTGCCACTTTTTATGTTTGTAAACCACAGCATCATCAAGGTGTTCTAAAAAGCTTAGTTTTAATGTTTCAATATACAGGGTGATTCAAAAATCACAAAACCTAATGGGGTGATTCTACTTGACAAAATAAGGTAGAGCTTCATATACATTTTTTAAATGTCATTCGTTTTTGAGTTACAAGCCGTCAAAGTTCAATTTTTATTTTGGTTTTTTCGCCATATTGCATTTATTTTTAAACAATCCAGTTGATATTTGGCACATAAATCGAGCTTTGCAGATTCTAAAAGTACTTTTTTAAATACCGCTAAAGGACACTTCACCTAAAACTTAAAATTGATTTACATCATAACTTTTTATTATGACAGATATCGCAAAGCTGGGGGCGCCATTTTATAGACAATCAAAAACTTAAAAAATAAGGTACTCTTTATTAAAGTCGATAAACCTTACCGTTTAGGCGCCGATAGACATCAAGTTTTTCATCAATTTCAATCAAATTACCTACATACATACAGGGTGTCCAGTAACTCAACCGAAAAACTTAACCAAATGATTCTGCAACAAAAAATAAGAAAAAAACTTCTTATAAACATATGTCCTAAACGTCTTAGTTTTTTAACCACGGGGTGTTAAAAATTTAAAAATGTATTTTTTTTAAACATTTAACACACCGTAGTTCAAAAACTAAGACGTTTAGGACATATGTTTATATGAAGTTTTTTTCTTATTTTCTCTTGTAGAATCGCCCCGTAAAGTTTCTCGGTTAAGTTACTAAACAACCTGATATATATGTAGGTAATTTGATTGAAATTGATGAAAACTTTGATGTCCATTGGTGCCTAAACGGTGAGGTTTATCGACTTTAATAAAAAGTACCTTATTTTTTAGGTTTTTGATTGTCTATAAAATGGCGCCCCCAGCTTTCGATATCTGTCAAAATAAAAGTTATGATGTAAATAAATTTTAAGTTTTAGATAAAGTGCCCTCTGGCGGTATTTAAAAAAAGAACTTTGTCTAAAAATTTTAGAATCTGCAAAGCTCGATTTGTGTGCCAAATGTCCACTGGATTGGTTAAAAAATAAATGCAATGTGGCAAAAAACCTAAATAAAAATAAAACTTTGACGGCTTGTAACTCGAAAACGAATGACATTTTGAAAAAAAATTATATGAAGCACTACCCTTATTTTGTCAAGTAGAATCACCTCTTAAGTTTCGTGATCGAGTTTTAAATCATCCTGTATATTTTTGCTATGTTTTCTCTAAAAGGTTTATTTCTTCCAAAAATTTACTCACAGACTATAAAACTGGCTGTATGATTGGTTGTAAAACTAAAATAATTTCGACCGTCTGAACGAGAATCGCATATTCTATGGCGTTGTCAAGAAGTTGTACGACACAGTTGGATCGCATGGAAATGTGGCCAGGCAAAAATTTTGTTTTACAACCGCGTTTAATGTAGAACCGATTGCATATTGTGTGCCAGCGCCCGTATTTTGCTTTGAATTTTAGAAACAAATACTTACTTTGTTTATTTAGGGTGGTTTATTCGGTTCGAATCTCAAACACCTGGCCAAATCCGACTGAAATCCTTAAAATAAACAGGCAATTAAGGAGGTTTGAAAAAAATAAATACAAAAAATTATGAAAATTGAGTTAGGGTGGTTTAAGTCAAGGCAAGTACACTTCACAAAATAAACGGGTTAATGGATCAAGCCATTTATAAATAAATAAAAACAATAATAAAAGGTGATGACCTTTTTTTATTTTTTGCTCTTCAAAAAAATTCAATCTCCCACCTCCCTCAAATTTTAATTTTCATTTCTACCGCCTCAGGCACTTTTTCTTGGCGTGTGGACCCCCCTCGGTAAGTTGATATGACCGCCCCTGTCTCTATGACACCTTTACGCGCGATAAATGTCTGGTGGAGTAATTATTTATCAAATTAAACATTATTTTGTTGGGTTGAGATATTATTAATTTAAAAATAAATTAAAAAGAAATCCAAAAACAAAATGGTTATAAATTTAATAGTATACAAACTTTGGTGAAAAGTTTTATTACTTGTCTTGAGTAATAGTTTACCTCGACGCTCTGTAAACCATTGTTTTCTCTTGATAGTAATGAAACACTTTTCACCTCGGTTTGTAATGTACTATTTTAATAGCAACGCAATAATTTTTTTCTGAGTAGTCGGTGCCAGAATCAAAAACTTATAGGTACAAACTAAATTATATTATTTTTATAAATGGCAATAAAATCGTACTTTAAATCCCCAGGACTGATTAATGTTCAAGAATTCTATGCAAAATGTTGCGCCTATTGTCTGTAATACTGTCTATAGAACCAGTCGTACAACGAGTTGTATAGTCTGGGGACCGTTTTAGTGTAAACCAACTTTGTTATTCTTATAATTAGTGAAATATTAATCGTACTTTTCAAATTTAAAAATAATATAGGTTTATGGTTTTTGTCTTTTAAATAATATACATAACTACACAGTTACTCTCGTTTTACACTTGCCGAGCCGGGCCGGACAGAGTGATAAAAATTATATGGAGCCTTATGAGAACTCGCCGACTATTCAGATTTAAACCATGTGAATATTCTCATAAGACTCCATACACTTCGATAGCGTTGGTCCGTCGCTGACATCCCGGTTCCCGCTAGTGTGAAACAAGAGTTACTTCCTTTTACATTAGCGGGAGCCGGAAGCCCGGGAGCCGGAAGCCGGAAAGCCGGGAAGCCGAATGACGGATCGACCCTATCGAAGTGTATGGATTCTTAAGAAACCTTTACACGTTAATAATTCGGAAAGTGGGTCAAATCAAAGGCTTCATATATTTTTTTAGTGACTCTCTTTGGTAAATCTGGCTAAGTGTAAACGAGAGTTAGGGTCCGTACCTAATCAATATCATAAAAAAGACGTCTTTAAATAAATAAAAACTATTCTTAAAAATGGTTATTAAAATATTATAGTTTTTCTTTTAATATATCGCTTTATAAATATTTGCTTCTACTTTGAAGCAAAATATACAACAAAAATTATATTAATATTGATAACCTGTATACCATATTAGAGGGTTGGACTTTTTAAAATCCAAACCACCACAAAACTTTTACAATAAAATTTACAAAATATTAGCATACAATATATAGGGACTACAATAATTTAGAATATACTACTTCAGTTTTTGTTTCTTATAAGAATTTTCAGTATAACTTTAAATATCATAGTTAACATTCATATAGTAAGCACTGAAAAAAATTAAGTTACAGGCTTAGGTAAAATTTTTACAGTACTTTTTTTTATGTGTAAAAATTAGATCTTAAATTGGGTGATACTGATTTTCTTTTAAAGTATAAAAGTGAATTTGATTTAAGCGTTATTATTTATAAAAATAAATAAGGTCCTTATAGCTAAACAAATTAGCTGCTAATTTAATTTTGTTATAAATGAATATGCACTATGGATTCTGAAGTCCTTAATGAAAACGTTTTTCTAAATATAATTCTGAACAAAATGGCGAAGGCAAAAATTAATATTAGGTTATCGTAAATTACAACCAATGTAAAATCGGTGGCGTATTTAGTATATTACCAATAAACTAGACAGTTTATACAAGAGAGGGCTACAGTATTAAACATATTATCTTGTTTTAAATTAGGTTTTATTAGCCTTAGAAAAAAAACATTTCTGGTGATTGCCTTTGATATTTAATTAACTTAAGCCAACTGTGCTTACGCCAAAAGAACCTAGTTAAGCCAGGCCTTTACTAGGCAGAGGCATCCCAACGCATTTTACCGCTTGGCTTGTAAAAGAGTCAGAGTGCGTTCATTAGAAGCGGGTTTCATCGCAACGGTCACAAACGCGATAAAAAAAAATGCGGCTCAGTCCGTCCCGTTGCGGCCCGTCTCTAGTGGACGCCTACCTTTAGACTAAAATTCCGTATTTAAGTACAAATTCTAAATACTGTATTCGAAAAAATTCGAATACCGAGGACTCGAATACCAAGGAAAAAAATATTCTAATGCAACTGTATTTGAAAAGCAGGACGCGATTTATGAATTCCTACTGCGTGTCAGCACCTTCATGGAGTTAAAAATGCAGTAGCAAATACGAACAGTATCACCTTTATTTACCTCTTTAAACCCTACGCAAGTTTGGTGCTGCAGTCTGGGAGAAATTTAAAAGCACGCAAATGCATAAGCGTTTGTGAATTCCTACTGCGTGTCAGCGCCTTCATGGCGACAATTTTATTTTTAATAATATTAAAATCAAACTTTTAGTTCCCTAATTGCACATTTTTATTGGTTAGCTATTAGGCTATTATTTTTTATTTGTTTTGTCTTTTGACTATGGTTATGCAGCAAGTATTTATTATTTATTTAGCTAATAAATATTTTAACTTTTAATTTAAATTTAATACGAGGTATTACAAAATGATGTTAGCAAAGCCAAAAAAATCTGACAAAACATTATCTAAATTTAGGACCTCATCTCCTAACTTTTGAATTGTTTGGTATTTTTCATAAAAATTTGAGGACTTCAGTAAGACAATATTTTAGATAGGAAATGACAGATATAAATGTCAAACTCACAGCTGGGCGCCATTTTAAAAGGAAAAATTAAATGGAAAAAGTCGTAATGTAAACTTTTATTTAAAAAACAAACATTGACACACTACCTTTAGGTAATAAATCGTTTAAAATTCATATAAAACTAAAAGAAAACAACCGTATGATTTAATTAAATGCAATAAGGCGGTAAAGTAAAAAGATTTAAGGCGGGGGCGAAGCGTCTCCTGTTGCAATGCAGTATGAATTCCAAATATAAAAACAAATTTGCTTGTACTTAAAACATCCCGTGTTATAACATGCGTAGCAATTATAGGGCTGATTTCTGCATTCTACAATATGAATTTCTACGCAATATTTGTGCTGACGCATAGTAGTATTTTTACAGTGTTCTAAAATAAAAACTCCCACTAAATCCTCCTGCATTTCAGCACGGTAGGGTGTTGTTGCGTAGTAGGAATTCATAAAACGCAACCAGGATTCCAATACAGGACCTGATTAACGAAATATAATTACAAAGCAAGTTTTTGAATACTCAAAACCTGTATTTAAATACCAGAATTCGAATACAAGATGTGAATAACGAAAGAAATGGTTTATTGTTTGCTTTTTAACCGTAAGGACCTTTTCTTTTTGCTCTTTAACTTTTTGGCGGTAATAATTTTGTTTGTTTACTTTAGGGTTCACCCGGAAATATAAAACTCCCTCTGGCTCCCAAAAATTCTGAATTCGACACTGTAACAAACTCTAAGACAGCATATCTACAATTATTTAAAATTTTGCAAAAAAATCCAATTGATAATTCGGCACTGATAAATATTTCAAGAACTTTGTTTTTTTCTTGACATAAAACATATTTTATGCGTTTTTTTATGTTTATTTAAATTTATATTGAAAATGTCTGTGTTATTTGAAAAGCGTTTGTTTCTGAATATTTAAATTGCAAATGGCTTACACGTGTGCGTTTATGTATAAATTGGACTAGAATATACGACACAATGTTACAAAATAGTAGTTACTTACCTAAGTTACAGTAATAATTAAGTTAGTAAGGATATAATTTCTCAATTAAAAAGCAGACTTCTAAAAAGTATTTTGTCCAATTATTATAAATTTCAATTTTCATCACATTCGATGTTTAATTTTGATTTTTTTTTTTAAAGCAAAAGCAGTTGTCATACAGTACTCTCTTAAACAGTTTTTTTGTTCATTTGTCCTATTGTAAAGTCCATCCGTGGACATACTCTATGCGAAAAAATGTGCACGAGTCATGAACTAAAAGTTATATGAAATAGCCAAATATAGAACGAGTTTGTGTAGACAATAGAAATGATGTTTTGGACATAACTCTTTTAAAAGTCCGCTCTTTAATTGAAAAAAAAATCGGTAAAAAAACTTAATTAAGGAGTTGACGGTCAATAAAGGTTTTGTCACAAAATATCACCTATTGAGATTTTGGTATTATTTTAAAGGGTATTTTAAATTATTTTTCTGTATAAACTTTAAACTAATTTAAATTGAATGGTTAAAGTATATTTGATCCATATACAGTGTGTCCCAAGATAGGTGTTAAAAGGGGACAAATAGACCAAAAATTTTAAAACCTTTAAACGTCCTTTTGGGAAAACTAATCGCATGGTCCAAAACTAATAAGTACAAAATTTTGCTTTGGTTGGTTATATACAGGGCGAGTTATAACTGAAAATATGAAAAATGGTCAAGAGTAAAGTACAAATGGGACAAAATTGTATAAGGAAATGTTAAAGAGAATAAAATTTAATGTCAAAATTTAAAATTAAAGAACTAAAGTAAAAAAATATTTTTGTCAATTTTTTACATTATGCATTAACAGTTTTTAAAATAATGGGCTTAACCAGCAAATTTAAAAAAATATTTAAAATGATTAATTTTTCTTTTAAATTTTGCTTTCTTTTGCCCATTTTTTAAGTTTTAATGCGTAATGTAAAAAACTGACAATTACATTTTTTTACTCTGATGCTTTAACTTTTAATTTCAAGATAAAATTTAATTTTCTACAACATTTACCTAAACAATTTTGTAGTATTTTTAAAAATCAAAGTAAATAGTGTATGTAGTAGTATTGTGTATTTTTCATATTTTTAGTTACTCGCCCTGTATAATACCAATTGAAGTAAAATTTTATATTTATTAGTTTTGGACCGTGCGACCAGTTTTCCCAAAATTTCGATTTAAAATTTCAACATATCTGGTCCATTTGTCCTCTTGTAACACCTATCCAGGGACACACTGTATACAAATGGTAAACCGTAAGAGATTTTCGACGTTTATAAAAATTTACTCTGATATGACAAAACCGTTTTTGACCGCCACCTCCCTAATTATTAATAGCAACATAATTATTCTAGTGACCCCGAAAAAACATTTTTTGAGGGCTGTGGTTCACATTAAAAAAATATCTAAATATAAAACTTTACAAAAAATCAAAGAAAAATAATTACAAAATATAATCGCTTTGCCATCATAGTATTTATTTTTTTTAAATGGTAACTTAAATAACGCTACTTTTTTTCTAGTTAAAAAAATTAGCACACATTTTTATTGACTACATTTAAAAGTTTAGGATTACCACTAACTAATATTTTTAATGGGAAACATAAATGTATTAATGTTACAGATATAAAATTATATCATGTATATATAAAAAATGTTTATTATAACTTAAACCGTTTAAAAACCTAATATTTTTTTCTTTAAATTATGGATTATTTTCTGTGTAAATTTTGCGGGTGCTTAATTATCTATTGATTTTTTAAAATTTATATTTCAACATAAATAGTGCCTAAAAATCTTTTGTCCTTCTTAATTACCGGCTTTACACGACTATCATTAAATAGCTTGACTACCATATTTTTAAAAAACAGCTGGGTGGTATTAAATTAAAAGGTTAAATTTTTAATACATATTAATTTTTGGTTTAAAGTTTAAAGGTCTTCTAACATTAAAAAAAATCACAATTTTAAATAAATTTCCCTAACACTGATATGCGGGGTATTTGAACTTACATTGCAACAGCTATTTGTGAGCAGTTGCCAACCTATAATTATAAAAATTTTGAAAAAAACTGTACCTTAGAAGAATGTCTTTTTATCCTTTTAAATATTATCGCAATAAAAATACTTTTATTTTGTTTTTTTACCCATTTTCACAATTGTATGTATTTTTAGTATCTTTTATTAAAAAAGAGTTTTAGTTAACATTTTTTTAATAAAAAATAGTTTATTTTGTGTCTAAGGTTAGTTAAAAGACACCTACATGTTTAATATATTTAATGCAAATTAAATTAAACAAAACTGTATTTTAGAATATGGGAGTCAAAATAAAAAACTATTTTTATTATTTGCACGTTTAGTAATAGTTATTGAATTAAAATTTAATAAATCTAAACTTACTTAAAAAAAATATTTTATATAATGGGTAGAAATATAATTATTATTTGGCAGTGTGTTTACAAAATTCGTTGGCCCCAGAAAAATTAGTTTAAAATCAAACCTTAAGTTAAATTTTTATGTCATTTGGTTAATAAGATGTAAATCCTTAAAAATCATAATAAGTTAATTTAATTGATACATAAAGCGAAATAAAAAAATATATGAAAATATTCCATGCCTAATTAAAAGCAAACCGGCCTAACTCACCATATTACCATAAGAGGCAAATTAAAAAAACGGTTTTATTTTTTCTTTGTAACATAATTTGCATGTAATTTTTATCCAGGGCCAACGATTAATAAACTAAGAGTTAAATTTAAGGGTACCTAATACTAACATATACTTATACAAGGTGGTTAAAAAAATTAGATATATATTTATTTAGCCACCTCCTAAATTACAATATATTTTCTAAAAACATTTAAAGTTATTCAGTCTAACATGCTTTAGGAGTTATAAACTAGGTATTATCTAATATATGGTACGCGAACGTCGGCATCGGACGGACGGTACGGATCGGAAAAATGGGTTTTATTAAATTAAATGAAGCAGTGCACCTATGTACGGGCAATTTGCAAAAACCTGCGGAAATAAAGCAACTTGAATTAAAATCCAGCTATTACCGTTTCATATGTACGAGACAGGTCGAAAATTGCGTTATTTGACAAGAATTTAACCCAGTGGTTTTATATCATGGGTGAAAACCCGCTAACTTTTAATATTTACCAATGGTTTACCCATGACTTACATGTGCGTGTGTGACATTTAATTTTACCAAAACTATTTTTTCCGATCCGTACCGTCCGTCCGATGCCGACGTATGTGCGCGTACCTTAAATTTATCAGTTAATTTGGATACTTAACTATACATATATTTTTTGACAATTCCGTCCCTAACATTTAGGTTACATTTTTAATCTAATCAGGAAAAATGCCCATTAGCAGGTGATTGAGATTTTAAATGTGCATTTTAGTATACAGGGTGTTTCACAACTTATCCGACAAACTTTAAGGGCTAATTCTTTAATAAAAAATATGAAAAAAACACATGAAATATGTCCTAAATGTCTTGGTTTTTGAACTACAGGGTGTTATTTTTTTTTAATTGTGTTTTTTACCCTAATTTTAATACCAATTTAGATATTTTAAAAACATTTGGAGAACGCCTTCTGTGCATTAATAAGACATTTTTTTACATAGAAAAAAAATTATGTGTGTCGTTCGTAAGGGGTTTAAGTTAAGTATTTTTTAATTTTAAAAATGTTACGCTACTGCATTTTTTTAAAATAAAAAATAATTTTTAAAATTCTTATTAGGTTTGAAACAAATTTGATTCCTTGACTTTTTTTTATTTGACGCACGGATTTCGCGTAAATAAATAAAACCATTTCTCGGCACGGTTATTTCGTATGGATAATATTAAATTCTACAATGTTATCCGGTCAATTTAAACATAAAAATATAGATCAAATAACAATAATTCAGACAAAGCCAAATTTTTGTATGGAGCTTAGGTTCACCATTACCAATAAAGTGCCAAAGTCCCCATTGAATCCCATGTGTGCTTTGACATTTATTCAAGGTCAAAGGTCAAAGATTTGGGATTTTTGAATTATTTTTTTAAACGGTATGTTTTAGTAAAAAGTACTACAGACTAAAGTTGTAAATCTCGAAATTCTTTATAAAAATGGTCTTTATAAGTTTTTCCCTAAGATCGACAATTCCCCAGATATTGGGCTTATAAAAATCACGGTCATGATATGCACACATTTCCACACCACCTGTAAAGTAGTATCCTTGGCGCGTTGTTTTTAACGTGGTTTCCCGTGGGTCTAGTCCACGAACCTTTACCACGTTATTTTCAGAAACATTACTTATTTAATTGTAAGGAAATTAATAATGTATGTTATTGAGTTCAAATGTCGTTTTATTTTTTTAGTTACTTTAATCTGATTACTCTTCATAATAATCTTTAACAATCATATCTTCTTCGATTTCTTCTTCTTCAATTATTTCTTTTTCTTTTTCTTTCTTTTGATGTTCAAAAATTGTTCGAATGAAGATACATCAGTTGTCTCTTCTCAAAATTACACGAATTTTCCTTTCTTGTATTTAATTTAATATTTGAGAAAGATAGACCTTGGCAATTGGTATACGCTGTAGAACACTGCAACCCTATTTTTACATTAGGCCACATTAGGAACTGCAACCTTTTTGCAATTGCAAAAATAGTGTTAAGAAATTTTTTAGAGCGGGGAGCAGAGATCGAATTGGTTAAGAAGTATTATTAAATAATTTTCAACCTCACTCCTCAGGGTTTAGTTAATTGCCTTGCCATGTCTGAACTTGTTTTTGTATTTTTCAGGAATGGTATATATCTGTACTTATCTATGCAATCATTGTTTTTTTATTTTCATGAAGTCATTCGCCCAGACAGAAGGCATTTGCCTCAGGCTGAAGCCATATGCCCAAAATAACCATTTGCATGCAAACATATAAATGTAAAAGGGACACAAGCAGGCATTTTGGTTTGCTTAATTACCTGAATATCTACATACGTGGCACATGTGTGCATATTATGTAGAACGTGATTCTTACAAGCGCAATATTTGGAAAATGTTTGGTCTTAGGGAAAAACCAATAAAAATTATTATTATAGAAAATTTTGAGACTTACAACTTTGGTTAAAAGTATTTTTTTGATAAAACATACCGTTTTTAGGAAAACCTAAAATTTGACCTTTGGCGATGAACATGGGATCGATGGGGACTTTTGGCACTTTGTTTGTAATGGTAAACCCAAGGTCTAAAATTTGGCTTTGTCGAAATAATTTTAATTGTAGAAATTGACCAGACAAGTGAAAATTTTATTCGATAATATTTATTTTTTAATTAGATAGGGCTTGGGCCATGTCAAGAAATGTTTATAATTATTTACGCGAAAAACCGTGCATCAAATGGAAAAAAGTCAAGAAATCAAATTTTTGTCAAAGTAAATGGGAATTTTAAAAAATATTTTTATAAAAATGCAGTTGCGTTCTATTTTTTCCTAGAAAATATTTACCCTAAACCGCACATAAAACAACAGTGGTAGAAACTAATTTTTTCCTGTATGCCAAAATCTATCTCTTCGTGAATACAAGACGTCCCCCAATTTTTATTTACATATTTAAATTGGTAAAAAGGTAATATAAAAAAACAATATTTTTAAAAAAAATTTAACACCCTGTAGTTTAAAAACTAAGAGGTTTAGGACATATTTCATATGAGGTTTTTTTCATATTTTTTATTGTAGAATTAGCCCTAAAACTTGGTCAGAATAAGTTGGTGAAACACACTGTATACAGATTTGTGGGGGCCATTTGAAAATGAAAAAGAGCTAATTTTGGGCACTTCAGGTCATTTAAGGAAAATCACTTGGACCAATTTTTGATCTTAAAGAAAAACATTTTTTTGCCACTTTTACCCCTAAACTGCCACCGTCCAGCAGGGATGAGGCCCAGAAATTTTAAATAGAAAGAGGGGTAGTGTAATACCTTAGTTAAAAGGTCTCTTGACCCTAATTACAACTTCCAGGTTAAAACTCTCTGTTAATATTCTCGTTAATATGACTGCCGGTCAAAATAAGATATTAATCGAGGGTGTGACAGACCCCTAAAACTTTGGGTGAATTACAACTTTGCTAGAAATATTATTTGATATTTAAATTTAAAGATCGTTTAACCCTTAACATGTTTCGTTAGTTTAAAGTAGCCTGCTCTTACAGGTATTTAAATAACAATATAGATTAAAAAATAAAAACTTCATATCATCGGAAATAATAGCAGAGAATTTAAACTTGGCAATTGTAATTAGGTTCAAGAGACCTTCAAGATAAGGTATTACTTAACCCCTCTCTCCATTTAAAATATTGGGTCTCACCCTGCAAGACAGTTGCAGTTCAGAGGGTAAAAGAGGCCCAGAAACAGTTTCCCCTAAAATTTAAAATCAACGTGTACAAGCATTTTTTCTTAAATGACTTGGAGTACCCAAAATTAGTTCTGTTTCTGTTTTAAAATGGCCACCCCTGTATTTTGTATAATAAAGAATCTAAACCATATCCAGATATTTGGAAAAAGGTTTGATATAGATCATTTAAAATAATTGCTACTTTTGTGTTAAGCAATATCGATGATATGCAATGAGCATGCAGGGATGTAAATTAGAAATAACAAACAGCTACATACCTTTAAATAAAATTTTTTTGTCTTTTGTTACTTGTCATTTTATTATGAATAACTGTTAAGGATGCCAAGATTTTGCGCATAGGACCGTGGATCGAAACCCATGTAGCTGTAGGTCCCATCTGGCAGACATCACCCAGACGTAAAATAACAGAGCGCACAATAAGCCGAGTGGCTTCTTAGTGCATGGGGTCTTAGGGCTAAAGTATTTTACTAAAAAGTACCCCTTTTTAAAATTAAAAATTTACGTGTTAAAATATCGTCATTATCAAAAAGTCGGTAAGATCTCCACTTTCTGATGGTGTAAATTATATATATATATATATATATATATATATATATATATATATATATATATATATAGATATATATATATATATATATATATATATATATATATATATATATATACTATATATACTAAGAAAGTAATTTTCTTGAGCCTTAGAATAAACAATTTATTAAGAGTTTTAATTTCTTGGCATAGAAGCTCCTAAATGACAAAAAAAAAAAAAATTGTCATTTAGAGCCTCTATGCCCAAGAATTTAAACTCTTAATAAATATATATATATATATATATATATATATATATATATATATATATATATTAGGGTGCTTCATTTGGAAACGAATATTTTTTTCCGCTGACACATGAAAATTCGGTTCTTCACATCGAAAAGAAAATTCCCTGAAAATTTGAGCCCTTAATTTTAACTTTAAGAACTTCCTCTCTATCTTCGATTGTTTCCCATTTAAATAACATGGAAATCATTGTTTTTTTTCATAGTTCACTTCGGTTTTATGATTTTGCGTTGCGATCGGTCACAATCTGTAGTATATTAGAGACTTTTTAAAAGTGTCTACAAACATTTTTCTGTGGCTTGAACTGTCTCGTCAGCATCGTTCTCGAAAACCAAATTTTTACAAAAATTGTTACATTTTCTTTATTATCGGGGTAAGGGCTAAACTGACAGAAAAAAGTTAAATAAAAATTTGTAGGAAATTTAATTTTCCACAAAAATGCCTCTTTCCATATTTTGCCAAAGTGCGCAGTTTACTAGATAAATTCGGGTGAATGTATTAAAAATTAAAAAATTATTTAAATTTTAAGTTCTGTTGTATTATATCTTAAGATTAACTAATAATCGAAGAAGTTTATAATTATTTTCGATATAATTGACTTTATAAAATAATTATTTAATTTTTCCAAACAAAAAAAAATAGATCTTACGGTCAATAGATAAACAATACAGTAAATGATCCATATTTCATATAATTCTCTATAATGATGATAAAATAAAATTTGAGACAAAAAATTATATTATTAACAATTTGATAAAATGAAAACATATTTACAATGCACTTTTGGAGCAAGATGGATAATTTTTTCTATGTTCATGAACGATCTGTAAAATACATTGCTTCTGATCTTCATCACGTGTTAAACAGTCGTTGTATTTTTGAATAAGAGCAACTCCTCTTTCTGCAGTATCATTAACTGTTTTTAAACAAGTAAATGTTTTCAAGCATTTTTCATAATCAGGATTTGTTTCCCAGTAGTCAGGATCATTATTAATAAATTCATAAGACAATCCAAACGATTCGAAAATAAAAGAGACTTTTTAGAGACGAAATCACCGATATGTTTATTAGCTATTGAATCAAAGTCTTTTATTTTATCAAAAATAATTATTAACTTCTTCGATTATTAGTTAATCTTAAGATATAATACAACAGAACTTAAAATTTAAATAATTTTTTAATTTTTAATACATTCACCCGAATTTATCTAGTAAACTGCGCACTTTGGCAAAATATGGAAAGAGGCATTTTTGTGGAAAATTAAATTTCCTACAAATTTTTATTTAACTTTTTTCTGTCAGTTTAGCCCTTACCCCGATAATAAAGAAAATGTAACAATTTTTGTAAAAATTTGGTTTTCGAGAACGATGCTGACGAGACAGTTCCAGCCACAGAAAAATGTTTGTAGACACTTTTAAAAGTCTCTAATATACTACAGATTGTGACCGATCGCAACGCAAAAATCATAAAACCGAAGTGAACTATGAAAAAAAAAACAATGATTTCCATGTTATTTAAATGGGAAACAATCGAAGATAGAGAGGAAGTTCTTAAAGTTAAAATTAAGGGCTCAAATTTTCAGGGAATTTTCTTTTCGATGTGAAGAACCGAATTTTCATGTGTCAGCGGAAAAAAAAATATGTTCGTTTTAAATGAAGCACCCTAATATATATTATATATATATATATATATATATATATATATATTTTCTAAAATTGGAATGTATTAGTTTTGTCATGTAAAGATAAACAAATAAAAATTGACTTTAAACAGAGTTTGTCAAAATTATTGAAGTTATTTTTCAAATTTAAATATAGCCTTGACCATAATTTTTAAGGCAACCCTGAGGCAATACTCTTGTTTAAAATAAAAATATATTTAATATAAGATTGTTTTTATTTACTTAACAGTTAGGTGCAGGTCCCTTTCTATATAGATCTTAAATTATTAATTTTTGTACAGGACCACATTTTCAAATAAAAATATATATGTTTTTCAAAATATAAAAAGAAAGTGTAATACTTTTCCTCCAACTGTTCGCCTCCGTCGAATATTTGACATATTGCCTGCATCAGTAGTTTTTATACCCTTTGTTAGATATTTACAATACTAATGACGAGTAATTTTTAAAAAATATATATTTTCACAAAAATTGGACCAAAAAGTGTTAAATAAATATAGTTTTAAAACACTAAAAATGGCATATCAGAAAAAACAAATAAATATAAAAAAATCAAAAAAACCCTATTTTTAAGCATATCGTGCTAAAACGTAAAAAAGTTTTAAAAGTCTTAAAACAATAATACTGGTAATTTTGTTTATTATTGATTAAAGAATACGAGAAAGATATTTTAAAAAAATATATTTTTACTTTTTAGTTCGATGTCCTTTAAAAATATGTTTTTTTATTTTTTTAACTTTGTTAATTTTTTAATCCGGAAAGATATTTTTGGGTAGTTGCTATTCAATAAATGCACTACCGCGTTGTCTAAAAGTAGTATTTCGACCACGTTGACAGAACGGAAGAAAGACACTCACGATACTCTGGTATTTAGGCATAAGATTTTGTGGGTTGTTACAAAGATAAAAAAGCGGCTTTTACATCTTACCAGTATAAAACATTCTAGTAAAATATATAAAAAAAATAAAACTAACTAAAACCAACCAAAACTACATTGGATTAAAAATACCTAAAACAAGGTTTCCACGGAAAGAAACAAAGTATTTAATATGGACTTTAAATACCGTCAAATCTAACCATATACACGCTTTATCTACTTCTTTCTACTATGATTTTTACCCCATTTCAGAAACCAGATCACGGTCATGACCTCTTTTAGAAGATTAAACTCTACATATGACAGATTCTATTCCTAAACTTGCTTTATAGAGTTTTATTGCTTTGTTTGTGTTCTTTTTCTCTATTTTTCGTTTTAAAGACGAAGGTCAATTAGGAAGAATTATATTTATGTAGGTAAATAAATGTTAATTTGTTTTTAAGTATTAAATAATATGTTACAAAAATGTATTCTATAAAATAGTTTATATAAACATAGGTCTGAAAATGCATTATTTCAAAGATACAGGGTTTTTGTTCTTTTTTAAAAAATAATATTAATTATTTATTCAATTTTTATAAAATTTGGCAGTGTCAATAGTAACATCAAGGCTACGGCCACGATACCAAGCGTCTGCGGCCAGCAGAAACCGGAGAATGTGAGAGCGCTGCCTTTGATCTTTATGGTAGCATAATAGTTATTTTTGTACCAAGGGCGTAAAATAGCACTTTTACTCCCGCGGCTAAAAGTTGTTGCTCGAGATTCGCGAGGGCAACAATCCGCTGTGAGCGTAAAAGTGCTTTACGCCAGAGGTGCCAACAATATTTTTGTACGACTGAAATTAATATACAAGTATTCTCTGTAGTTAGGAGAAAATTTTCCAGCTTTTAATGTTTCAAATTATAATCAGTATACCTTTAACATATGTTTACCTAAATAAATTGATGTTTTACTAAAAGGACACCAAATAATTTTATTATTGTTATATAAATTTTTGAACGCGGGCGTTTTTATTACTTTTTGCGCTAGGGCGTAAAAGTGTTTACTTTACGCCAGGTCGTACAAAAAGAATTTTTATTTCTAAATGTGCAATATCCGCGAGCAAAAATCCCTGCCGCTGCCGCTCGAAACAAACGATTATTATCGACAAAAATTTGAAACTTTCCACTCAACGGTTACGCTTGTTATCGTGGCCAAGGCCTAAGGGTTTTATTTAGCACTAACTTAAATACATTTATTAGGTAAGTCTAAGGGTACCTCTAAATTGCTTATATCTGGACCCTATAAAAACAATAAAAATTATTTTTCATTTAAAAATTTAATTTAATAATTTCTACTAAGCAATTATGTAACAACAAAAACAAATACTTTAATAAAGAAACTTTTACCTACTCTTACAACTTTTACTAAAATGAATGATTTAGTAGTTTTAAAGTTTGTTAAAAAGTGTAACACCCTGTTTCTTGAGAACAAAAATTTGCGGACTACGTTTATAAAAACATTTTTTTTAAATAAAATTAGCTCATAAATAAGCCAATAAATATTTTTACCGCAAATTGGGGGCACCCTGTACACCTGAGGTAAACTCGGGTTTTTAAATGCTCACATTTTTTTTTAAGAATTAACGTTTAAAAACAATTAGGTAAGGAAAAAGTTAGGAATAAGTAAGGACATAATTTAGTTAAAAATGTTATTACTTTTTTCAACAGCACATCATACAGGGCGATTAAAAATAATTCATTTTTATTTAAAAACTTTTATTCACCCTGTAGGGTAAATTGCTAACAGGTAATAATAAAAGAATCGCCCAAGTTATATATATATTTTTTATTATGTTTTTAAGCTTATTATTAGAAAAGACTTGGCCATTTAAATAGAAGTATTTTTGTATTGGGGTTTATGAAAAATATTAAGCATATGCAATCAATTTTGCAGGAAGTGTACATTAACATCTAATTTAAGAGACGCAGTAGATTTTTTTATTATAAATTGGTTTACCTTGTTAATGTACATAAAACTTAATTTACAACATTAAATCAAAATTATAATTACAATCATGTAACGTAAAATTTATTAAATTTAAAATAATTTAATATGTTGTTTGAAATAAAAACGGAATATATTTCTTCTTGTTTTTTTTGTTATATTTGCTTTAAATAATTACCAATTTTTTTAAATATTTTAAGTATTATATAATTTTTTATACATATTATTTTAAAACAAAAAAAATGTTGTTATTTAAACTAGACCACCTAAAAACAAATAAATATTTTTAAATATAAAGTTATAACTCGAACGAATATTTTAATATAGATAGATGTTTTGAGTTGTGCCGCTTCTTTAGCACACAGACAATATCACCCTCCGAGAAAAAAGCAATTTAGAGTTTGGCAATCTTCTGAACTCGAAACCATTCAATTTCATCTAATAAAACTTATCCTAATTTGTGAAAGGCCCAGTTAAAAAGATTTTCTTTGACAATAATTTAATACAAAAGTTTATTTGAGATTTTATTTTACTTTTGAGCAATTTTTAATTATTACAGATTTGTCCTAGTTTTTAACCTACTTTAAAGAAAATAAGTCTCCCTTCTGATATCTAAACCGTTTGATATGTTCTAATGAAACGATAGTATATAAGCATAGTCTAAATTTTTTGGCATATATCAATGATAACCTTAAATTTTAAGTTGACAGCTAGTAGATATGTTGAATGCCTGGAAATATTAAAAGAAAACGTCAAATTGCAAACAAAAATACATGTTTTGGTACTAACGTTAGTGAAACCAGGCAAAAAGTAAGTTTAATATATAAAACTCAGCAGCCATGGTACCTAATACTTGGGTTTGAGCCTTTATAAACTGTCCCACACATAAAATATAACCTAACCTATACCGGGCTACAACAAAACTACTATCCAGAATTTTATTTTCTTCAGTGAAAGAGTATACCTTTTAAATTTTAAAATGTGAAAGTGTGTCATGAGAAGCCAATTTTGAATTTAGGAGTTTTTGCCTATTACTTCCGGTTTAACTGGAAGTATTAAAATTCTACCAGTTATTCCTAAAATAAAACTTTTAGTAGGTATACCCAGAACCTATTCCTTTTATTTTTGGAGAAAACAGAGTATAAAAAGCTCCGAACGACCTCACAATAAACAGTTTCATTGATATTGTGTTATCGTCTGAACCTTTTCAAACGCCGGTTTCTTTAAAACTAAAAAATATAGGTTATGGGTCACTTGTAGGTTTTATACCAGAAATAGTTTAAAGAATTTAAAAATTATATTAAAATTATCAGGGTTATTATATTTAGAAGTTTAAATTTTACAGCACTTGCAGTGTTTTATTTAAAATGTCTAAGTTATTCCGGTTACACCGAAAGTAATATCCAGACGCTCTTATATCTAAAACTGGTATCCGGTGATGCAATACCGGTTTTCAACGAATTTATTAGATAAGCCATACCTCGCATATTCTTCTCATTTTACCCCTCAGGGGATCTCGTTTATCGAGATACGGGCTTGACAACCCCGAGGTGCCCCAGCCTCGTGCGTATTCGTCCCGTGATCGTCCTACATGTAATGTGCAATCCCCAAGTGTAAGTAACCGAGCTCATGGGATGCATGGCTCAGCACATGTGAGTCGCAATCGGTACCTTCCAGACACCAGGCGAAATCTGGTCGTAATTAGCCTTACCATAGTATCCCGGCTCTGCTGTGGCTGACTTTTATTTCCTAGGCTACTCGTGGGAATCGCATGGATTCACGAAAATTTCCCCCATTAGGCGGGTCCAAAAGACCCAGAATTGAGTTAAATTCTCCCCCAATAATACCTACTTTCCGAAAAATATTTTGTGTGTGTGTTTCGGACGAATGTTTGGCAAATTGTTGCAAGTCTAAACGTGGCTGAACCCTTAAACGACAACATAAAATGTTTCACACATAAACGATAACATGGGTCGCATATGACCCCATGCAGAATTATTGGTATTTAAGTGTTTAAACAGCAAAAAACCTATCTAAGTTCTTTTGTTGATTGTTTTGAAGTTAAACCAATGATTTTGTAAAGAAAAAAAAAGATTTTTGCACATCTTCGTTAGATTCTCGTAATTATTCTTCAGAGCATTATTTGTGTGAGCTAAAGCAATAAGTCTTCCAGTTTTGTTTAACCTGTTTGTCTTGTATTTCTTTGTGTTTTTGAGAATTGTATAATATTTTTCCGTGGTTTTTCGTTTCTATGAGTAATAATTTTATACAGCATGTTGTTGTAAAAATAAAATTTCCATACTTTCTACTCAGTGTTTGTCTCTTTAGGTTTAGGAGGATGCAAAATCTATTATTTTTCTGTCCGTGTATATAAAAAAATAAGAGTGTGATGCTTTTATAAATCGCTTTTTTGTAAATATACTAAGAGTACTTTATTAACACGATTCATTTTAAGTTGGTTCATACACTATTTCGACTGCCTCCACTTCTTTCTCTTCTTGTTCTTTATATTCACTTTCAAAATCACTTAAGTAATAAGTTTTATTGTCAATATCCTTATTAGTTTTTTTTATCGTCTTTTAATATCTTTTAGTTCCTTTCTACTTCATTTTTTTTATATGCATGTCTTTTATATGCGGCATAAGTTATTAGCTGTGGTAATAGTTACAACAAAGCTACGACGGTAGGTGTAGCAGCAATATTATAAGACAGCAACAAATATGCCTAAAATAATTTTCCGTGGGATCACTGGTAACCCCGTGTTGTCGTTTAAGGGTTAGGGTGAGTGAAGATCGGTTTATTGTCAAAAAATGTATGGTATTTGTCCCATATGTATCATTTAAATTATCTCATGATGTTTTTAAAAAATAAATATTATTTTTGAAAATTGCCAGGTGTAAAACTTGACCATAAAACTAATATATTATATGGTTATTAAGATTTACCACTTATCGTTTTTTTTTTTAAATTAGAAATTGAGTTAGTTATCTGATATGTTTTCGCACCTCAACGGTGAGGTGTCGTTTAATATTATAATTATTAAACAGTTTAGTCTTTTACTTATTTACTTGTTGTTTTGTTGAACTACTTTAAAATTGAAATTACCACTTTTCCAATATATCAACCTGCTTCAAAGAAAGTTTTCTTATAGGTTGTTTTTAAACTTATTTTAAACTTGTAACTTTTTATAGGGGAAATTTATTTATTTATTGATATAAAGCCTAATTCCTGGGTAACAAGGAATTGGACCGATATGGAAAAAATATTTTCTTAAAATAATTATAAAACCTAATTTGGCAGTTACCTCTGCTTACCTAAATCTAAAAATCAGTTAAAAGTCCTTGGTTTTATCTCATGGAATGTGCTGGAAAAAATAAATATTAAAAATTAAATTAAAATAACAACAATAAAATTGGTTTACATGACATCTCAAAAAATTGTTTAAATATGGTAAAACATTTTATTTTAGGTCAATATGTAACCTTGCAAATAAAAATTAAAAAAAAAATATAGGTGTGTAAACCTTATTCTATAAGCTGTGTAAGGATTTTACAATTAAAATGTATGAAGCCATAGCAGGAAAGATTTTTTTTTAAATATTATTTAACATAAATAATTTTCCAATGCCCATTTCCACCAACTGTTTTGGGGAATTGTTAGAGTTAGGTAGGGAATATTTATATACACTTTACATAGAGTTATTCTCTCCCAAGCACTAAGGATCCCCTAAAAAGTTGGTGAAAATTGACCCAATTGATATTTCTGATTTTATACTAAATATATTAACAACACAAGTATACTTAAAAACATATGCAACACACAGATTATCGGGGATAGTGTAAATCCTCGTAGCTGACAAATGTGGCTGATTTTGCGGGCGTTCTGCGTAAGATTCTGATTTGCAGCCATAACGGATTATTATCTATAATGGTAAAAATATATAAATAAAATTTATTCTTTTTCTAATTAATTGCTAAAAATAAGCCAATTTGCCAATGAAATAACGATAATAAAAGATTTTAATCTTCCTGTGTAAATTTCTGATCAAAACCAGACACCAATGGTAGATTCGCGGTTTTGCACTGTCCCCAACAACATGTTAAAATACCCCGTCTATATTTGTAAATTACAATATATATATAGCTCATAGAAAACAGGAGGAAGAGGCCTGAAACATAAAAAATAAAATGGATGAATACAGCGAAAATCATAATAACCCCTACATGGGCACTGCGCACTATACTGTTGTTGGCATGCGCAGTAAAAATTTAAATACTACCGGAAAACAAACAACAGAACCGGGTTTACCATTTTCTATAAAGTTAACCATCTAAAAAGAAAATATACCAAGTAATTTTGTTTTTGGATATACACATATAAATATTTAATTTTAAGTTTGTATTCCATAGAAGTCCCTAAAACGTAAACCGGTTAAGATATTGATTATATTTTTTGACTTTGTTATTTTTTGGTCGTATTGCCGATTTTATTAAAATTTAGCATACGAGACTGCTTTGGATCACTGATCCTAACTCAAATTCCTTTTTTTTTGCTGTAACACTTCATTTATGAGTTATGAGGTTCTTTTTCGACTTAACCTCAAAACTGCACGGTATTTGTTGAATTATTATCTTCCTTCTTAACACTAATTCAACATAACAAAACTGAATGGTTTGTATTTCATTATAAAATCAATTCGTTTTGGTGTTACTAGTTTGACGAATACAGCCTAATTTACAAATTTATATTTTGCTCCCGCTGCCGTAGCAGTTTCGTTCAGTTAAACTTGGCATGTAATGCTATTTGTAAACGCCGTCCCCTTATTGGACATCACCAAGTTTTTACTTTTGCAGTATGCAAACATTCGTGATCCTAGAAAATTTTATGCTGGAAATTGTTTATTTTTGAGGAGAGGTCAAAACGCGAATGGTAAATATTACAATTGGCAATGGACCCAGTAAGTAATTATTGATTTAATTTGCCTACAAAGACCAACTGGAAATAAACCTAATTATATTTTATAGTTTATTTATTTTCTGGGAGTTTAAATTTAAACAAAATATTATTTGGCTTTTCTTCAGAATATACAGGGTGTTTCCTAATTGCGGTAAAAAAATTAATGACGTATTTCTGAGCCATTTTCCTAGAAAAAAGTTCATATAAACATGGGTCATCAATTTTGTTTTACTTAAGATAGAGGGTGTTACACTTAATAATAATAATAATAATATTATTTATTTACCAATAAATGATACATGCGAAGAAAAAAACTAATTTCAAATGATCAGTGGTAAATAAATATAATAACCCACTAAGAAATATTTCGCGCGTGGATACTTCATTAATCCACCACCAATCATCAAAAAGAAAAAAGGAGTAACTAAAAACATAACAGAAAGGGAGATACAACGTATCTAAATGAAAAAATACATATTAACAAATCTAAATAATCTAAATAATACTTATACATAAACCTCAATAGATATATCTAAAATTAAATACAAAACCATATAAACACTTATTCTCAATAGAGCCATTTATGTATAAATCAACATAACTTTTTAAAAACCAAAAAAATATATAATACTTTTTTTTGTAAAATTTGTTAGGCTAGAAATAAACATTTAAAAAAGTTTAACACACTGTATCTTAGAAACAAAGCATTTCCGGACCAATGTTTATATGACCTTTTTTTTTATAAAAGTGGCTTAGAAATACGCCCTTTAATTTTCTTGCCACAATTAGAAAACACCCTGTAGATAAACCTTTTTTATTCTGGAGAAAGACCAAATAGTATTTTGTTTAAACCTAATGATATAATAATCCTAAACTAGACTTACACCACAATAGAATGGCTTGGACTATTTTATTTTTATTTAAAACATTTCACGAAAAAATACCCATGCTTCTTTTTAAAATGGCAAACGAGCAAAAGCAATATATATGATATTAGGGTGACAACGAAATTACTACCCAGCAATTTGTTTTCTTCAGTGCAACCGTATAGTTTTCAAATTTAGAGACAATATATTCTATCACCGAATGTCCATTTTAGAAATAATAGCATCTGTGTATTACTTTTGGTTTAACCGGAAGTGATATAAACTAGATTCTACAGGCCAGTCCTGATATAAAACCTTAAATATATCCATAACCTAACTTTTTGGTTTTGGAGAAAATGGCGTTTGAAAACGTTCAAACGACAGCACAAAATGCAGTTTTGTGGAAAAGCAAACGAACATCAAAAAATTTAAATGCCTAAATTGGTTCTTTTATACTACCTATAGGGGCCATTATAATACTACTTTCTCTTTAACCGAAAGTGCTATAAAATTGGAACTTCTAAGTGTGATAACTCTGGTAATTTTAATAAAACCCCCTATATATTTTTTAGGATTTAAATTCTTTAAGCTATTCTTGATATAAAACCTATAATATACTCATAACCTATCTTTTTAGTTTTAGAGAAGACAAAGTTTGAAAAGGTCCGAACGTCGTCAGAAAAATGTTCAAAGGCCGTTTTCTTTAAAACTAAAAAAGATAGGTTATGGGTATATTAAAGGTTTTATATCAAAAATAGCTAAAGGAATTTCAATTTTAAATAATATATAAAGTGTTCTATTAAAATTACCAAGGTTATCGTACTTAGAAGTTCAAATTTTACAGCAGTTCCGGTTAAACGGAAAGTAGTATTATAATGATCCACAAAGATAGAGGTTTTTAAAAGAACTGTTTTAAGCATTTTAAACTTTTGTAATGTTCATTTGTTTTCCCATAAAACTGCATTTTGTGTTGTCGTTTTATCCGGTGATATAATATAATTTTCCAAAATTTTAAAACTATTCGGTTGCACTAAAGAAAATAAATTGCTGGATAGTAATTTCGTGGTCACCCGGTATAGTAAAAATTGCTTATGGCTAGGTGTTATAACTTGAAAATATGTCAAATTATTTCAATTAAACTGCAGTATTTTATTTTAGAAAACAGAGAAGGGAGATTAAAATATCGTAAGAAAGCGCTTTCGGCCTATGGCTATCATCAATGTTAACTTGTCAAGTTATGCTCAAGAGAAAATAAACCTTTGAACAACATAAAAGGCGTTCTACAATACAATTATTATATTGAACAAATAATTAAAATATTCCCAAAATCTTTTAACAAACTAATAAACTTTTTTAAAAGCTGGACAGTTAGGCCATGATCGTGCCTCTGTTTTCCTGTCTACCCAGTGCATGCACCTAATTAATTTTTATTTAATATTTTCTTTTGTGTAATTTTATTATAAATACACGAACAAAATACTAATATAATATTATATAATTACTTTCAAGCATGTACTATATTCATAAGCAAAAAATATATGAATAAAATGGCAAACTCGCGAATAAATAAATATATACTTTTTTAATATGATAATGAAATAACCACGTAATACAATAACATGTAGTGTAAATCATGTCCATTTATATCACATGCCGTTAAATTGTAAGATGTTACTTTTAAATAAATGATACAACACTATAAAACAAAACCTTTTTAAAATGAACTTCGGTAAGAAATGTAATAGCAGGCTATGGGAGATACTATAGTTAAACAAGTAACAACAACTAATGGCAGTACTTACCCAAAATAGGAAATTCCGGGCTTCTTGCCTTTGCTAATAACGGTCCACATTAGATGGAAGGTTGGGGTTGGACGGCCGACGGCATCGATTTTACCTGGATTTTACGATCTTAAAATTCCAAATTATCAATCAAATAACGGGGACTGTAGTCCTGTCACTGCTTAGGTAAACGCTTTCAGTGTTGCAAACACTATACCTATTTAATAAAATAATGAAAATTTTGGATTTTAATTTAAAAATATTAAGTTTTATAGGAACTGCGCATGTGTAAAGGTGTAGAGCAAGTCCTCCAGTGTGGGGTCAAAAATTCGTGAGCAGGTCTATTAAAAATATATGGGGATTATTTTCTATTAGCTATCTATTTTCAGGTAATTAAAGGATACTCTTTTTTTTATTTTCTTGTTTTAAACTTAAAAGAAAATAATAAATACAGGTTGTATATTGAAATATTTCGTCCATTTATACTAAAAAACACGAATACTAAAACATTTATAAACAAAAACAAGAATACTAAAACATTATTGTTGGTAAAATTATTTTAAAGCAATACTTCTTGATTTGTAATTTCGCTGAAACATTTAATTATTTTTTTTTTTCAATTTTGCACACCACCATAAAATTTAATTCTAAACATGTTTTTAAAAATTTTTTTTGTTAGATCTCATGCCAACTATTCTTATTGATTTATTTAAATGGGGTAGACAATGTTATTTTTTAATAATACTATTTTCTTGGGCTTCCATTGTTTTTAGTTTTAACTGATACACGACGTTTTCAATGGTTTTTAAGTGATAACTTAAACTACTTTTAAGTATCCACGACTTAAATACTATGCGTTGCTCACCAAAGCTTCGGAAATTCGGAAATAACTGCCAGATATTTGGTATGTCGATACTAGGCTTCCTAAATACATTTTTGTTGTTCAGAATCATAGCCGCTTTTTTAAATTTTCTCTTTTCCAGTGTTCTTCTTTATAAATACTTTTGGCCTCCGAAACTACCGGCCACTTCCGATCTCGACGTTTCACCTCGTTCCGTTTGTTTTTATGTTCCTATAATATAATTTTTAGTTTTCTTTTGTTACTCCAACGTATACTTTACCACATTTACAGGGAATCCCGTAGATACAGTTGTTATTTGGTGTGAAATAAATAGAACGAAAGATTAAGAAAAGCAACAATAGATAAATATAAAAACAAGACAACCTAAACAAGACTCAAGAAAACCAAATATTCGTGACTATTCTGTATGTTAAAGGAAGTTTAGAAAAGATCCGCAGAATTGCTAACAATACACATAACATGCATGGTAAAACCATCACCACATGAAGTGATCGCAGGCTAAAATTATTAATAAAGAAGAAAAAAATTAAGAAAGCTGCTATAATTATAAACAACAAAAATGTATTTAGCAAGCCCAGTATCGACATACATCTGGCAGCTGTTGCTGAACTCCTTAAAAATTGGGCAAGCTTCGGTGAGCAACGCATAGAATATAGGTCATAGTTTCTTAAAAGTAGTTTTAGTCATTGAAAACGGGGAGATAGTAACTATCCAAAACTTCGTGTATTATTCAAAAACAACGACAATGAAATTTTAAGAATTGATATTCCAATAAAATTTTTATTATGTTTCCAACCGTTGCGCTACTCACCAAATGTAATTATTTATTTTTAGGAACTGGATAAGTAAAGGTAATTGCTAAAAAAATGTTATAATATTTAAAATACATTTTTCCGTATGTGGCGGTTAGTGTATTATTTGGATTTAGCACTTAGTGTCTTTTCTTAAGTTGAAGTGTTAAGTCTTGCTATCAGATATTATTAGTATTCGGTTTTACTACTCTATCTTAGTATCTGGTTATAACATTCCCATATTTCTAGATTTTCTCTAGATCTTTAAAAGTAAGCTTTTTATTAGGTATATACTAATTTGTTTTTACTTAGATATTTGATTTTAATAAATACATTGGTCTTACTCGGTTAATTTAAAAATCACTTGTTTTTTAATAAACATACAAAGTACGTTTTTTAAAACATACAACGGCTATATTTTCCAACCAAAGAAAATATATAAAAACGAAAAATACCGTTTCTATAAAACCTGAAAAGAATATAAATAACGTATTTCCAAAACATCTTTCTAAACTCCTTAAGCTGCACCCATAGTCACCTAAAATTCATAAATGAAATCACCCCTAAGTGGCACTTCTCTGGAAAGATCATAAAAAATGCTTTTCTTTGGTCATAATAAAGTTGGGGTGAAGTGAAATACAACCATCAAATTTTAAAAAATCAAAAATGGTACAGAATGGGCGAAAAATCTGTAAATTACAAAAGTGTCTTTTGTGTTAAACATTTAACACAAAGGTAAAAAGTAAAAACTTTTATTAAGTAGATAATTTTTTTTATTCCGTAATTTTTTTTTATAGCATGTTTTGAGCAGTATTTTTAATAAGCTTTTCAAGGAGGTGTCTTAAGGTTCTAGTCCTTTTAAAACCTTTTTGGGGCGGGTTAGCACTACAGGGAGTATTATTTAAATTTATTATTAACTTAACAATTAAACATTTTCCTTATAAAAATAAAAATATTTTTTTTCTAAAATTTAAGGGTAGTATTTTGATTTTACCACAAATTGTTTACGAACAACAAAAAGCATTTTTCATAAGCTTTCCAGAGAGGTACCACATGATGGGTGTTGTCATTAAAGATTTTAAGGTGACTGGGAGTGCAGCCTAAACACCCTGTAGAAATGGTATTTTTATTCTTATTTTCTTTAGTTTAGAAAATATAGCCATTGTAACTTAATAAAGTAAACGCGCGTTTAAATCGCCTTTGATTTAACACTTCTTTACAATTTTATCTGCTCAAAAATATCAGGTTTGACTATCTTGTATTTTACTTTGAAAGCATTTCTTCAAGTTACACGCGCCATTTATTTTCAATGTTAGAATTCCCTTAATTTAGATTCGATTTTGTTTCGGATAAGAAACCCAACTAAAACTACAATAAATAAAGGATTACTTTTATCCAAAAAAAGGCACATCTGCACAAGTTTTTCTTTGTCTTTTGATTGTAGAAAATAAAAAAACTTACAGATTTAAAAGAAATAATTCTTAATACGTATAGTTCCTGTTTTATTTACCGTGTAGTTCTGGTTATTTAACTTAAAAAATAACTTACTTAATGGTTAACTTTTTAATTTTAATAATAATTCAAAAAAAGTACCACTTTCTAAAAAGTCCCGATGGTCCCTAAGTAATGGGCCAATTAAGTAAACCAGTAAATTTTTCGATGTTTTCTACACAAAAAGATGTACTTTGTAAGAATGGCTCTGAGCCGCCGTTTCCAAGATATTTGCATTTAAGTGGTTTAGTGCAAAAAAAAGTATATGGATAAATACATTAATTCATACGTTTATAATGGGGCATTTGTAGTTACTGCTAATACGCTGGTTTAAACGGCATTTTTGCGATGCATTAAATAACTTGATGGCGAATATCTAAAAAACGGTTGCTCAGAGCGATTTTTAAAAATTATACCTTTTTTGTGTAAAAGGAATTGAAAAGTTAAATATTTTACTTGAACATACAGGGAAGCTCAAAAACTTTCGACGTTTTAGAAAAATTCAAGTAGTGTAGGTAGCGTCCTCTGGTTAACACCTAAAAATTAACATCAGATATAAATAGCTTATGTCAAAAAACTCCTAAATATCAAGTTTTATTACAATACATAAAAATGTTTTTTTAACTTTGGCATCCTGTATCTTAGTTAATATCAACTTTTGTACTAAGGTGTGTTAAGTTAAATAGCAATATTTTAACGACGCGATTCAGTTGAATTTTAGCCCATTACTTAGGGGCCATTTTGTATAGGGTGGCTTTAACACTCTTACGACTTTAAATAGGCATACACATGGTAAGGCATTTCTTCCTGAAAAGTATGTATGAAGGCTACGAGTAAGAACTATGATATCGATATTTGCACTGGAACGCCTCGTTAGTTCAGTATACACACGTTCACACTTACTTGCGAGCCTCCTGGTCTAATTGACCGTGTATATACCCATTAGGGGCTAGCTGGAAATATAACTGACGTCTAATTTAAAATCAAGTACTTTTTAAAGCCATCCTAAACAGGGTTGTATTTTTTGATTGCTTATAGGCTGATCGGTAAGAGATACAAAAAAAACTACTAGATACGTGTCCAGTTCTCTTTTTTAGTGTTTAGTTTAATGGCGCAATCAGATCCACGCTAACTTGATTGGTTTAGAAAATACAGGGTTATTCTTAACATTTGTCGACTTTTATCATGTCTTATTTCTTGGACATTTATGGAGAAAGACAGTGGCGTACCCAAAATAAATATAAATGTGTTAATTTTTGAGATATAACCGAAATTTTAAGAATGGGACACGATGTATCTGACTATCTCAAAAATTGTATTTTTTTCTTGCGATTGCAATTTCTTGCAATCTATAACACTTAATCATTTGAAATGTTCTAAACAGCGAAAATAAAAAAAATAGTTGGCCATGGATTGAATAACAAAAAGATTAGTGGCGGTTTTGCATTTTAACCATAAAATTTTTGGGTTCATTATCTAAGCATTTAATGGTGGTCCGCCATTTTTACCAATTTTTGTTTAATTTACTTTTACACTAGGACTTTAGGGTTTAAATATATTAAAGTATTTCCATAACATCCTGTATACCAAACTGTTCTGATTTTAGAAGAAGGGATACCAAATTTATGTCCTTACTATACATTAAGGTCGCGTGGTTTGGAACAAATTTTTTTAAAAATTAGTTTTAAATTAATGCTATGAGCTACGATTATTTTCATGAAAATATGCGTGTTTACAGGGTAGCCCAAAAATAAGCAACGACAATGTTTTTTTTTGTTAAAAAGAAACATTAATTTAAAAAAAATATATAAAACACACACTTATCAAGAAAAGTATCGATTGCTTTTAAAATTCGTAAAAACACATTAGGTAAAAAAATTATTACAAATTTATGCGTTTATTTTTTAAACAACTACGCCAAAATGTTGTTATTTATTTTTGCTGTGGTTGTGTCATTGCAAAGTTCTGTGTATAAGGTGCTCCAAAAATTAGCAACACCTACCATGTTTAAAGCTTTAATAAAAATATAATAGTTTTTAATAGATTTAAATTATTAATTGAATTTTAACTGTGCTTTATATTAAATAATTCTATTATTAAGTCAACAGTTATTAGAAAATTTAGTAATAACAAGCAAATAAGTAAAAATAATGATTGTTGCGTGTTTTTAGGTAATCTGTATATATAACAGCCATATATAAAAATAACCTGTCAGGACGTCTTTGCAAAAAATAAATTCTAAATTCTAAAAGAATTTGTTTGAACTTACTTGTTTTAAGGCCTAGTATATTCCTCGATAAATTCTGCCTTAAGTATATAACATGAAAAATAAAATAAAGTTAAAATTTAATGCAAAATGTTAAAATGTAGTGAAAAATATATACGTGTTTCTGTTAAAAAAAAAGTTTGCTGGCCATGACTTAGTTTAGAGAAACCTTGTATACATGAATTTACCATGACAAAAAGCACAACTGGCAATAAAAATCGAGTTTTGCAAAAAAAAATAAAATACCAAATTTAAAATAGATTTGTTTCAACTCATGCGACCTCACTGCATATTTTCCCTTTATAGAGGGCGAGTTTAAAGGGCGACAAAGCTTATTTACTCGTTAATCATAAAACTTGTTTAATTTCTTTTTTGTTAGTTATACAGGGTGTTTCTAAACAAATGCGAAACATTTTGAAAGGTGATTTTCCACCAAAAATATAAAAAAACTTCATAAGAACATATGTCCTAAACGTCTTACTTTTTAAGCTACGGGGTGTTGCTTGATTGTTTTTTTTTATAATAACTTTTATACCCATTCAGATATTTTTAAAACATTTGGGAGACGCACCCTTTGCAGAGAAGTCATTTTTGGCATACAAAAAATTGTAATTTTTACCAGTGTTGTCCATGAGGGGTTTAAGGTAAATATTTTTCAAAAATGGTATAGGTAAGTTTATTTTTGTTTACTAATACAATATTTTATTTTCGATGTAATTTGTAATTTTTGATTCAGTATTGAAGTCCTCTCGTAGAGGGTCAGGAATTTGTGAACTCTTATTGTTAAAATAATTTTTTACTCGAAAACGGATTTTATCGATGTCAAACAAAAGTACCTTTTTTAGCAAAAGGTTTAAACTAACCAAAAACATATTTTTGTGTCTTCACCATACAGGGCGTAAAAAATATTATCAATAATGTGCGAAAACTAGTCCGTTCCTGGCAAACTAAAGAAGCGACATAAGTTTCAAGGGCACTATTTTAAGAGGTTTTTACTAGTATGCATCTTACTAAAATATTATGAAATTATACAGAGCGCTTTAAAAGTTATTCACGAAAAATCGATTTCTAGCTGCCCCCTTTAGGGGATCATATCTCCGCAGGGGGGCTTAAACGAAAAAGTTTTATAGGAACTTGTCGTGTTATTTTCATCTGTTCCATACGTGTGCAAGAAATTTCCCACATTTTCCCGGACACCCTGTATAATACTTAATATTTATTTATTTTGGGATCTTTCTCGTATTTCATTTGTCTTGTAAGTTATAACCAAAGTTAAAACTGATATTAGTAGATATTTTTACGTAGAATTCAGTGGTAAAGTTGGATTAAAATAAAAATATATATTTTTCGAGATATGAACCAAACATATGATTTGTCCTATGGAACACCCTGTTTATTTTTTATTCAATACATTATAGCGGTTAACAGCTTTCCAAAAATATATATAATACATTATAGTTATTTTATACTTTTAGAGTCTAAATTGATGTTTTTAATTTTAAAATTGAATTTCTTATAGTAGGCCATAATATTAATTTTATAACCAAAGAATAAAGTTAATCCTTATTTCATAACTTGTCTACTTTACGGCAACATCTAAATTTAAACTATTTAACCCCACAGATGCAAAATTTTGTCAGTTATTTTCTCTTAGTCCATAACTCGCAAAATGGTTCAAGAGAGTTGTATATAAATCGTTGAGAGCGTCTGCTGCGTCTTCGATGGTGGAATTTTATAGTGTGCTTCAGAAAAAAAATTTAATTTGTGTTTTTAAAATAAAACCCTCTTTATATAAGTTTATTTTTGGATTAACGACGTAAAAATATTGTAAGTTTTATCAGCGATCCCACTACCAAAACTGAAAGGTTTTTAAGATATTATGGGATTTTTGAAAAAATCATGACAAAAACAAAATTTTAATATATTCTACCTTCTTACGCTTAACTTTTTATATTATGTTAGATTGCTAGAAAATTAAGTGTACAATCACGTACATTTAAATGTTTTGCTAGAAATTATACAGGGTGTCCATTAACTAATATTTACTATTATAATAATTTCTGGACACCTTGTATAATTTTAAGTAAAAAATTAAATGTAGGTAATAATACAGTTAACACTTAAGCAATCTAACGTAATATACAAAGTCAAGCGTAAGTAAGGTTAGATATATTAAAATTTTATTTTTCTCAAGAATTTATTAAAAATCCATAATACCTACCTTAAAAACCTTACATTTTTGGTATAGGTATCGCTGATAAAATTTACTTTATTTTTATTTCTACAATTTAAAACTGAACTAACATACAGGGTGTTCCATTAAAAAACACAAGTTTAATAGGAATAGGAATGGTGTCGTGTGTGCTTACGTTCGCAACGATCTGGCTTGTGCTCGAGTTTCCAATCTTGAATCGGGTAGACCCGATGTCCTTTAGCTTAAACTTTCCCTTAGGTCTTCTACTAAATGTATCTGTTGTTTTTACCGATCTCCATCTGACAATTCCTATGTCGAATTCTTTGACTTTCTTTCAACAAAAATCGACAGTATCATTTTCCAGTTTCCAATGGCCGAAGTAATCGTGCTTGGAGACTTCAATGTCCATAATAAGGACTGGCTAGGCTCTTCAAAAACTGACCCTCAAGGCAGAGCAGCCGAAATCTTCGCGGTCAGTAACTCTCTTACCAACCTTATTATGACTCCTACCTACTTTCCTAGAGTGCCAAATTATAGTTTAAACCCCTTAGATCTTTTTCTTACTTCTAACCCTGAACTTTATAAAGTATCTGTTACTGCCCCTCTAGGTCGCTCAGATCATGGCTTGATTACTGTATCTTACTCTGTACATTCTGAGGTAAATAAATACATGCCACGACGCACCGTATGGCACTACAACTCAGCCGACTGGGATGGCCTTAGGGACTTTTTCGCCACGTACCCTTGGTCCTTTCGAAATCTGTAAGCAACTGACCGAGTCAATTCTATTGGGCGTTGAAACCTATGTACCTCACACCAAGAAAACCATCAAACCCTCTAATCACAAACCTTGGTTCACTACAACATGTGACAATGCTAGAATTTTAAAAGTTTAGGCTCACAAGAAGTTTCTACAGGATCCTAGTCCAGAAAACCAACAGGCTAGCATTGAAGCAAGAAACCACTACCACCAAACAATCTCAGAAGCCAAAGACCTCTTTGATAACCGTATAAAAACAAAGTACTTTCTTGCTCAAATGGCAGCAAATCCTTCTGGTCCTTTGCTAAAAACATAAGTAGAAATTTCTGTACCAGTTCTTTTCCACCATTAACTTTGGAAGATGAAATTATTTCTACATCTAAAGGAAAGGCCAAACTATTTGCTAAACAATTTGCTGCCAATTCAATCCATCATCCAATTCCAACTATTCCCCCAGTTCCTCACAAAATGCCCAATATTATTTTTAAGGTAAAACACATTCGGCGTATCCTTTTTTCTCTTAACACCAAGAAATCGTCTGGGCTAGATGGAATACCAGGAATCGTTTTAAAAAATGTGCTCCTGAATTTGCACCTATTTTAACCAGGCTCTTTCGAATTTCTTATGACACGGGTATTTTTCCAGACAGCTGGAGAGCTGCACGTGTCCAGCCTATTCCCAAGAAAGGATCTAAAAATCTTCCATCCAACTATAGACTCATTTCACTCCTCTCAATGCTTTTTAAAGTAATGGCGAAATCCATTAACTCGCAAGTTCTTAGGTATTTAGACATATAATTTTACATGACAGGCAATACGGATTTCGTCACAAGAGATCTACAGCAGATCTTCTTTCCTTCGTTTCACACAAGTGGAATAAGTCTCTTAAGTTTCTAGGTGAGTCCCAGATCGTTGCTCTTGATATATCTAAAGCTTTCGACCAAGTCTGGCATGACGCACTTCTTAAAAAACTTCCCTTCTACAGTCTTCCAACTAAACTCTGCTCTTGGCTCTCCAGTTATTTTTCTAATCGACGTATATCAGTCATTGTTGATGGCCACTCTTCAAGCTTTCACGAAATTAATGCTGAAGTGCCTCAGGGTTCAGTACTAGCACCAACTTTGTTTCTTCTTCGCATCAACGACCTTCTTTCTTCCACAACCAATCCCATTCATAGTTATGCTGACAATAGTACCCTTCACTCCACTTTTCAGGGTCTCATAGATACTTTTACGGCTTCGACTCCGACGAATTATCCAGTATAGTCCCTCCTCTTGCAGCTCCCAACAGAGAAACTCGTGGTGCCGCACGTATGCATCCCTATACGATCAAATTGGACAAGCCCCGAACTTCCCATTTCGTTCGTTTTTTTATCCCTAGAGTTTCTAGACTGTGGATCCTACTGCCAGCGGAGGTCTTTCCTTCTCCAAATCTTTAAGTTTTTAAGTCCCGTGTTAACAAACTTTCTCTTACCTTGCTTAAGACACCCACGGTACGTTAGTATTTAGGTTTTCAGCCTTCGTGGATTGTCCAAAGATAAAAAATCTTTTCTTTTGGAACACCCTGTATAATTCCACCATCGGCGCCGCAGCTAACGCTCACAACAATTCATGTAGAACCCTCTTGAAGCATTTTACGAGTTATCGAGCGAGAGGAAATTGGTCACGAAAATATGTCGCTGGCTCACGGACCAATCCCTATTTCTCCCTCGGTTTCTTGAGTTTGTTCACTTATTAAATAATTAAAACTTAAAGTTTTAGATCAGCGCAACTGTGCCTATAATCAAAACAGCGTTAAAAATCAGTATGTATCCATAACTTTTATAAAAACATTTGATTTAAAACAAAATAGTAGAAAACCATGTATAAAACTGGTACCAAAATTATCATTGATTTTTTTTTTACAGCTATTAGTTTCATATGATGTTTGATACCATTTTGTTTTTCTAAAATTATAGATACATACTAATTTTGGGCGCTGTTTTAAGTATAAACACAGTTGTGCCGTTCTAAAATAATAGGTTTTTAATTAATGAATAAGTGAACAAACTTAAGGAATCAAGGGGTAAATAGGAGTGCTGAGCGGAGTAAAATAATTTAAACTTAAATGTTGCCGTAAAATTTAAAAAAATTATGAACTATAAGCTAACTATTCTTGGTTATAAAGTTTCTATGATGGCCTACTATAAGAAATTCAATTTTAAAATTAAAAACATCAATGTAGGGTTAAAAAGTATAAAATAAATATTAAGTATTATATATTTTTAAAAACTTTTCCCGATGTATTTTATTGAATAAAAAATGATACAATATTAAGTATTATATATTTTAAAAACTTTTACCCGATGTATTTTATTGAATAAAAATGATACAGGGTATTCCATAAGAAAAATCATATGTTTGGTTCGATAACTACACCACTGAATTCTACGTCAAAATAGCTACTAATATCAGTTTTTACTTTGGTTGTAAGTTACAAGACAACTGAAATACGGGGAATCCCAAAATGAAAGACAATAAATTTCGCCCTTTATGTCAAAATCTAAAAGGGCCATGAAAAATCTTTTGATGTCAACAACAGTTCGCGAAAACGGCAAGTCTCTGTCTTTAATTATAAGCAAGATACCCTGCAATTGCAACAAAATCCGGACACCCTGTACAATTTACAATAAATTAACAATATAGGTTATTTTAATTATATGTATATAAATAAATAAATATTACTTTTGCATTTTTTAATATAAATAAAAAGTAATTTTTTAAAGTCTTTTATGAGAATGGTATGCGGATACTGTTTACTTTTATCGCATACTGAAAGCATCAAAAAAATAACAAAATATACATTTAATATATAAATTCTAAAACTTACGTAAACAATTTAATTTAATTTTATTTCAATATAACCTTTTAATGCAGTGCGTTAAATCAAACGACCAACCTTGTTGTTTTTATGACAATATCGCTATTTGTACTTGTGGCAAAAAATTTTGAAACACAAAATTTACTTGTGCAGGGTTATCTCTTCCCTTAAATAGCAAGGGTCCTCAGCCAGTGGCTTATGCATATGACTTTATTATTTTTTTTTAATAAAAATAAATTTAGTATGCAGGCATATCACATAAGTGTATATTGTTTCATTGATTCAGTTATCTTCTATTATCTTTGGTTTAACTGGAAAGGACCTTAACTTTGCTACTGTAAATAACTGACACGGTAGTTTTTTCTTAAATAAATAAAAATTACATTTTCAGTACAATGACATTGCATTTGTCACTTTTTGACAAACAACATTCAAAAATGTTGAATTAAAAATGTTATGAATGCGATAAAACGTTAACTTTTAAACCACTAATTACGGAAAAACAAATTGTCACATTTATTTTTCCGTTATTTTCTATTCCATAATTTATCAATAAACGTATTATTTTATTAAACCTATGTTACTTAAAAATAGGTATTTTCGTTCAAAAAAGAAAGTGCTAGTGACTTATGAGTAGAGCGTTTTATTAAAATACTAATTTTTTTAAAGAAATGTGTTTTAACTTACACAAATTTAAAAAAGAACGATGGTAAATATCTCGTACAGTTCGGTCAACGGATTTTTGCATGCTTGTCATTCTAACGTCCCGTCAATATCTTCCGAATAAATCAACAGCCAAAGCAGCAAAGGTATATCGTAATACAGGATATTTTGTTGAATGCTATATATTTTGTATATTGAATCCAAAATATCTCTTAAACACATTTGTAACCTGTTATAAAATATTATTAATTTTAATACTATAAGTTGGTTAGAAACGGTATTAGTTTTCTAAGTAATATTGAACACATCGTAGAACTTTAAAAGCCCTAAATACACTATCAACTTTGTCTTATTGTTAATACTTGCGCTATTTTACTTAAGATCTGGATTAAAACTTTTAAAGGAAACTTTCTATTAAAAATAATATTATCTAAATTGTATTAAAAGTTTAATAAACTAAAAGCAAGTCAGTATAAAGATATAGGCCAAGCGGCGGGGGTACGCAAAAAGGACAAAGCAAGAATAAAAATAGGGGTAAAAATGTTTTGCTTTAAATGCTTTATACAGGATGGTCCCTAAGTAATAGGCCAAAATTGAGATAAAGAATTGCAAGGTTAAAATATTAAAATTTAACTAAATTTACCTTAGTACAAAAGTTGATATTAACTGAGATACTAAATGTCAAAGTTTAATTTTTAGGCGTTAACTAGAGGACACTAGCTACACTACTTTAAATTTCTCTAAAACGTCACAACTTCCCTGTATGTATCATCTTAGTAAAATATTTAATTTTCCTATGCTTTCTACATAAAAAAGATATACTTTGTAAGAACTGCTCTGAGCAACCGTTTTCTAGATTTTCTTCATGACAACTCAAAAATGCCTTTAAAAACAGCGTATTAGCCATACCTACAACTGCCTCATGATAAATAAATGTTTTAATGTATTTGTCCATATACTTTTTGATTGCACCAAACCACTTAGATGCAAATATTTCAAAAGCATGGCTTAGAGCCATTTTTATTTGGAACGTTTAAGAGAACGTTTCTTAACCTTTTTCAGTCCCCGGACCCCTAGAAAGTCATGCACAATTTCAAGAACCCTCTTAATAAAACGCACGATAAAAAAACAATTTATTTAAGTACTTACCGGTTCGTTCGTAATCGCTGACATCTATTTAATAATTTAAACGTCTATAGATCAGACCGTGGACCTCCTAACATATGCTCGCAGATCCCCAGGGGTTCGAGGACCACTGGTGACGAAACGCTGTTTTCGAGAAATTTAAAGTAGTGTAGGTGGCGTCCTCTAGTTAACACCCAAAAATTAATATCAGATGTGAATTGCTCATGTCAGAATACCCCTAGATACTGAGTTTTATAACAATATTTAAGACGCATCAAATAATATAGAACAAATTTAAAGTATTTTTAAACTTTGACACCCTGTATCTTCGTTAATATCAACTTTCTTAACTCAAAACACAATCATGTTCCTTGTCGCGAAAAGAGTCATCAAATACTCATCCTCTATTTATGAGCGGCCAAGTTTTACAAAGCAAAGACACCTTCAATCTTGTGGGCGTCTCATTTGAAAGTAACCTTAAGTGGCACAAACACATTGTATCTATAGCCACGGCAGCTTCAAAAAAGCTTGGATTTCTCTTTCGAGCCAAAAGTATTTTTCCGCTTCTAATTTATACACTTTATTTGTGTCCCAAATCCGACCTCCCTTGGAATATTGTTCCCATATCTGAAGCATGGCGTCCCCCACAACCCTAAGCATTCTTGATTCTGTTCAAAGAAGAGCTATTCGGCTCATTAGTGAACCTTCATTTACAGAAAGGTTCCCTCGTCGGGCTGTGGGGGATTTATCGCTTTTTATAGGTATTTCCATGGCTTCTGCTCTGAAGAATTGTCCAGTATAGTTCCTCCACTCACGGTTCCCAACAGAGAAACTCGTGGTTCCGCGCGTATGCATCCCTATACGGTCCAACTGGACAGGCCCCGAACTTCTTACTTTGTTTGTTCTTTTATCCCTAGAGTTTCTAGATTGTGGAACCTGCTGCCCGCAGTGGTCTTTCCTTCCCCCCAAATCTAGTATTTAAAGTATTTAAGTCCCGTGTCAACAAACTTCCTCTTACCTTGCTTAAGACACCCACGGTACGTTAGTATTTAGGCTTTAAGCCTTCGTGATTTGTCCAAAGATCAAAAAAAAAAAACGGAGCTAAGTTTAGTTAAATCGCAATATTTTAACGTCGTTCTCTAATTAAATTTTGGCCCACTACTTAGGGACCACCCTGTATAAACACGATGTTAAATTGTAATAAACTTTTTACCACCATTAAGGCGAGCATTAGTAAAAAAACATTAACCAGAACTAACCAAGTTCACGATTATGCACCATCATTTTTGTAACCACGGCTATAATACCAAGCGTCATTTGTCTTTGATCTTAATGGTAGCATATAAGAATTTGTATTTTTAAATCTCTCCCTCTTGAACTGAACCAATATTACAGAGCTCAACAAAAAAAAAAGTTGAAACATAGGAGTCAGACATATTTGTATTTCAATGTATTTTTCGACGCTGAACCTAATCCCAAACTCAGAAATGGCCCTACACATCTGGAATTGGCCCCACGGGCTAAAAATAGCCTCTACAGGTATTTTCATGTATATTTGAATTCTGGGACTTGCACTATGAGCTAAAAGTTTTTGACCTGTTGAAATTTCCAATTTGGAACCGGAAAATGATTCCTTAGGGGCCGGAAAATCGTGTTTTGGACAAGCAACAGTCAAAGCAGCAATTTCCCAATATTTTTTTGTTCGTTATTCTTTCCGATTTTCCGACTCCTAAGTGGTCATTTTTCGGTCACAAACTGGGAACTTCAACAGGCCAAAACTTTTTGCGCATAGTTTAAAGTTCAGAATTTCAATATACATAAAAATATCACTGTTGTGATTGCTACGTCTAAAACACGATTTTCCGGCCCCCAAGAGGTCACTTACCCGGTCCCAAACGGGCTATAACTTCACCATTCCTTTATTATGTAGAATCACCAGCCTAAGTAATTTTATCGATTTTTAAGCTAGCTCGTATACAGATTGTCCATACAAGATTCGCAAAAACTTTAAAACATGACTTTTCGCCAAGTGTTAATTGCCTTTATTTTTAATTTTAAAGCAAAATGTCATTAAGGAAATATATTTGGAATAAAGTTTGTAATCAAGAACATTTTATTAGATTATTTTATTAAACTTTATAATTTGGACGAAATATCTTATTATTAAATTCGAAAATGCTTTTATCACATTATTGTGTAGAGCTGGAAAATTGTGGGGTAGAAGGAATTTTAATAGCAAATTATGAAATTATTATTTTTTATAACTTAACCGACATTTTATTAAAAAATTAATAATATATATCTGAAAACACCAAAATCATTTTTATAAAAATATACAGGGTGTAATTTATTTGATGATCAAAAGTAAAGGGTATGATTCCCTAGCATATTTATATTTAAGAAAGAAAAGTTCGTTTAAAGATATGACCTAACTCTCCTAATTTTTAAACTACAGGGTGTAAAAGTTAAAAAAATCTTATTATGAGTTTAACCTTTTAGGATATTTAAAAAAATATATGCACTTACTAAGGACCCAGAGAGGCATTTTTTGATGTAGATAATTTCTATTTATTTTCAGCAGTAGCGCCCGATCGGGATGTACAGGGTTAGTAGAAAAAAAACCGAAACAGTGGATTATCTCAGAAACCAATAAATATAAATGAACCAAATTTTGTGCGAAAGGGTAACTGAACATGAAGAATTTAAAAATGTATTTTCAAGGTTTCCAAGTTTATAGCTTTGTCTTTAGGTTGGGAAATGGAATACCCTATTTTTTATTATTGTAATCAATTGCTTGTATTAAGCTTATTATGACCGTCTAATTATAGACAAATATCTATATTAAGTATTTTCTCCAAGGTTTTTGAAAAGTTTCTCTATGAACATTTAATCAGCTTTTTAATTTAAACAAAATAATAACTCACTGCCAACATGGCTTCATAAAGTACAAATCAATCGAGACAGCTTCTTATGATGTATTGAACTTTGCATATAGTGAATTGGATAAGGGAAAGTATGTGTTATGTATGCTATTTGATTTAACAAGCGCCTTTGATACGGTAAACAAGACTTTTCTATTGACCAAATTATTTAATTCTGGTATAAGGGGAACTGCCTTAGACATTATCGATTCGTATATGCCTAATAGAAGTATGTTTGTAAGATACAAAAATAGCGACTCTTGTAATAAGGATGTATCAATGGGTGTGCCTCAGGGATCAGTTTTAGGACCCCTTTTATTTATGTTGTATGTTAACGATCTGCCTGACTACATAACTAAGGGAAAATTAACCATGTTTGCGGACGATACAACAATTACGTCATTGGCAAGTACTCCCGAAGAGTTATTGTGTATGGCTAAGAATGCATCTGACGAGCTTGAAACTTGTTGCCAGCGTAATCAGCTTATTCTAAACATTAATAACACCGTTTTTTTTAAATTTACATATAAATAGACCTATTTCACTAGATCGTGACTTCTCGCCACATGCGAAGTTTTTAGGAACCTGGCTTGATGAAAACCTAAATTTTAAGTGTCATATCGAGCATGTATGTAAAAAACTAAACTCTGCCTTTTATGCCATCTTTCAAATGAAATCTTCTCTGGAGAAAAATGGTTTATTGACTGTATACGATTCGCTGGTGTACAGTCATTTGTCCAACAATATTGTGACTTGGGGAAAAGGCGTGGAAGTTAAACGCGTTTTTTCTCACAAAAACGCATAATTCGCCTGATATTTGGACTGGCTCCATTAGAGTCCTGTAGATCCACGTTTAGGGACAATAATATTTTAACTTTTTATTGTATATATATTTTAAAGTGTGTGCTGTTGGTTAAACAAAATTACAATTGTTTTGCTACACTTGGACGGAACCATAATTATAACACGCGTAATGGTTATGTTCTCAGCATCCCTATCCATAGAACTTCATTTTTCAAAAGGTCTCCGATGTATAATTTTATTCTTTGTTACAATAAGTTATTAGAAAGGATAAAAGGTATTACCTCATTTGAAACGTTTAAAAGTGAAATTAAACGTTTTCTTGTACATAAAGGCTTTTACTCTTTAAGTGTATACTTTGAGTCTTGAGAAAATACGTTTTTAAATGTCTACATATGTATTTTTTTCAATCATTTTTATTCTTGTTTTAATTATATGGGTATACCTTGTAGGATTTTTATTCTATTTTAAAAGTTTTTAACTTTATTTTAAGAATGTGTAATTTAATTTTAGTTTGTGTTTTTTACTTATTTTATTTATACATATTATGGATATCTGACAAATGTTAACATTATTGTTTGGTACATTGTATTACTTATTTATTGTACATTATTTATTTGACGAAACCGATACTGTTAATCAGTCCTATGGCTAATAAACAATTTCATTTTATTTCATTTCATTTCATTATTTAGAGTCAATTTACACTATACGTCCCCTTATCATTATATTCCGTTTGCATAAAACATTGTAACACGCAAATCATATATTATATGCCCACTATCGTTTTGACTAGTGAGAGCAGGAGCGATCATAGGGGGAGGGGCATGCCCCCCCACCCTGCGACATCCTTTCTATTTTATTGTGTTTTATACATGTCTAATGGCAAATATGGGCAATTATTGAGAGGGTCCCCTCTCCCCAAGGTTAGTCCGAGGGGTGAGGCTGATGATAGAATTGAAGAGTGAGGACCTTTTTAAATACGTGGGAAGCAGGTTTTTTTTGCTCTTTAAAAAATTTGAACCTTCTTTAAATTTTTTTGCCACCCTTCACACTTCTCCTCGGCCCATGGCCCCACCCTCAGAAAGTCGACATGACCGCCCCTGAGTGAGAGGGGAGCTTATATTTTATAATAGTTTAAGTAACTCCATTTTCCTTCAAAGAAAATGGTAGTTACTTGAACTATTATAAAATATAAACCTGATAGAATTTATATGGTTTCTTTATTTAAAATAACCCCAAAAACATTAATTTACTTAACAAATGTTAAAACAACCCCATTTTAAATTACTTAATTACTCATATTTTTAAAAATGGGACAAATTTCTATAAGTAAATGTTGTAGAAAATTGAATTTTTATATCAAAATTTAAAGTTAAAGCATAAAAATTGAAAAAAGAATGTTATTGTTAATATTTTACATCACATATACCAACCTAAATTATGAGTTAAACGAGAAAAAATAAACAAAAAATAGTAATTTTAATTTTTTATTAAATATGCTGCCTTAAACCAAGTATTTAAAAAATTGTTAATGCGTAATGTAAAAAAATTACATTTTTTTTTAATTTAATGTTTTAAAGACCCTCAATGGTAACATAAAATTTAATTCTATACAACATTTACTTAATCAATTTTGTCCTATTTTTAAAAATAAAAGTACTTTACTCTTGGTAATTTTTCATATTTTTAGTTATAACTCGTCATGTATATTACCAATCAGAAAAAAATTGTATTTATTAGTTTTGGACCATGCTTCCAGTTTTTTCCAAAAGACGTTTAAAATTCCAAAATTTTTAGTCCATTGGTGCTCTGGTAACACCGATTCTGGGACACATTGTATAATATAATTAAGAATTTGATTAAATATGCCTTTTCTAATTTTCTAAATGTAAAAAATATCCTTATCTTAACAAGCATTTAGATTTATTACCGCCTTATATCCAAAAATGACCTATTTGCGGTGAACGGGACGGATATGGGAGGTAAATGGGACTATAATGAGAATCAACCTTTATCAGGTTTTCTATTGCCGCTTTATAATTATTAAAAAACAAATTTATCACATTTGAGTCCTTTTCGTAAATATCCTCAAGGGGTAATAAATTAAAGCACAGGTCTATCGTTTTATTTTCTCTTTGGTCTTAGGTATAAATTTATCGTTACCTTTTCATGCAAAGAAAACCGGAAATAAATTGATGGATTAGAGTATTTAAAAACAGTCGTTAATTTTGCGAGTAAACCTTTGAAGTGCTTGAGATAAAAGAGTTTTTGTATTTATAGGGTGATACGGAATGTTCTTAAGAAAATTTGGATTCAGGTTCTACTACTAAAAATATGAAGCCAGGTTCATAGAGTAAGTGCCCATGAGCGTCAGACCTTCGTCATTTTGTAAAAGCTGAAAGTTTGTCAGCGGATGCTCCCAACATAGGTAGAAGCAACGGAAGACTATGAAGTTTAGGTCATAGTAGCTTTGGCAGGTACCTCGTACCAAAGAATAAATAATTAAAACACAACTTTCGTCATTTTGTAAAAACAGAATAATATTCAACTAAATACAATTTTCATGCTAATAAAGTCTCATAAAGGCCTGTATCCGCATCATTGGAACCTTGTGTTGCCAAATTTTGAGAAAGTTCTTGCAGAAATTAATGTAAAATATTTAATTTAAGCCAATATTTAAACATTAGTTTTATTTTTATTAAATGCAGCAACTATAAATTAAAAGTTTTATGCTAAGGAAACCATTTATTTTTTTATAAAACAAATATAACTCAAAAAACAATGAGTAAGAATAAAAATATTACACTTTCTAAAAAAAACATTGTTACAAGAGAGTTGGAATGCAGATATGCTATCAAATTAATGGCAAGGCTATCTACTTGCCAGCTGGTTTTAAAAACGTCATATTTATTCATGGGCGGCGGCATAGGGTTAGTAATTATTATTAATAAAATATAAAAAGCTGCCTTTACCTAAAGCACACTATAATAATTCCAAGTTATTGATACAAATTTATTGTAAACCAAAAACCCAACAATTTTTTAAACTTTTTTTTGAATCTTTCGATCAAATTATCTACTATACTACTAACCTATGCTTTCACTTTAAAAAGTTTTTGGTAAATAGAATTTAAAAGCCTAATTAATTGCTGCAAAAATGTTGTTAAAACTCAGTCGCTATTTAATATCGAAAAAGTTCTTCTTTATTAAGAAAATATATTTTTTTAAATTTAGGACAGAGATAAAGAAATTATCGATTTTTTCTGTTTAACAGTAAATATATAGGAGGCCCTAGACTCTGAATTCGTTGTAGTGCAAAGTCTACATTTCTAATGAAAACTTTGACAATTATATAAATCTGATTTCCAAATTACTATTTTTAGTTAGCGCATTAAGAAAGGGTATTCAATATTTTAGTATTTTGGTTTCTGAAATAGGGTGAAAAAACTAAAAATAAGGTTAGGAGCCTTTGTAAAAAAAGTGAAAAAGAAAATAAAATCAATTTCGCATTTTGCTGAAAATATAGAATAATCATGGCACTTCCTACTACACTACTTTAAATTAGATCATTTTTGTAAAGCTATTTTTTTAATCTTTGGAATATGACCTCCGCTGGCAGAAAGTTTTACATTTTAGAAACTCGAGGGATAAAATAACAAACAAGGTTGCAAGTTCGGGGCCTGTCTAGTTCGACCGTACGTGTGGATGCATACGTGTGGCACCACGAGTTCTTCTGTTGGGAACCGTAAGTGGAGAAATTGTTCTGGTCAATTCTTCAGAGCAGTATCCATGGACAAACTTAATAAAAAAGCGATAAGTTCTCCACAGCCCGATGATGGGCGAGAAAGGAAAGCCTTTCTGTAAGAAAAGATTAGAAGTAGTGCCCATTGTACCAAAAGTAACAAAGGTACTAAAAATTTTAAGAGCATAAAAAAGTAATAGATTATATGACAAAAAGTCTAAATATTTCCTACCTTAGCATCAAGATCACCCTTGGCTCCATTTCTCCGTACAATAAATTGAGACGGTTTGTCTGCCTGAATTGATCCCTCAGGGAACTGAGCCACTTCCAACAGGTGGGCATCGCCTACTGTTGGGGAAATGTAGACCTTGAAAGGTGAGTCGGGGACGTGCTCATCATTGAATTTTAATCCTATTCTGTATTCACTGATAATCGGAATTAGGTATTTTAAATATAGAATTAAATGGACACTTGTTATAAATTGTTACATTAGATCAAGTGAAAAATAAAAAAATTATTTAAAATTAAATTTGACCAAAATTAGTTTTAAAAATATTGTATTTCGACTAAGAACGATCTGGAGATTCCAAAAACACAAAATATACAGGGTGTCTCATTTAAAAATCAAAAGTATTAGTCATTTCCGGTAAAACCGGAAGTCGTTTGAGCCTATCATATACACCTAAAAATGACTTTTCATTCAAAGAAAATAAAAAATGGCAGCCGGAAAGTGATCTCGTTCTCACCCGGTATAACTGCGCGCTACTATTTTATACTTACTTATAAAAATGATCTACAATTTTCCTAAGAAATGCTCTTGTAGACCACACACTTTTAGACATGTTTGTGGACAAAAAGTAATTATAACAACGTCTAAAAATTATGAAAACACTTACAAATATTCACAAAAAATATGTTAAAAATATTGGCAGGCGAAAATTTAAATGTCAAAATTAATTAATAAATGCTTTTGAAAAATAATTATTTTAATCAACGCAACGCGGTTCTCTTTTCATTTAAGTTTATAAAACAATGATGAAGCGAGAATACTTGATGATCGGATTGACTGTGTGAGACTTTCCGATTATAGTTCATACCCAAGCTATAGAAATAAGGTTGTTTTTATTAGGCAAAGTTTAAGCTAATTTGTTCTTGTAGCTTTGTTTGCACCTTTCAAGCCATGCTTTCCTTCTCATGCTTAGTTATTTTGGTTCAGATCTTATCTGGACGGAAATGATAAATAAAATGGCAAAGATATATTTCCAACGAATTTGGAAATTTAAAGATACTCGTTATCATAGAACAAAACAAACCAGGCCAATGCTTAATCTATTAGTAAATACCTATAATAATGTGTTACTTGGGTACCTATTAGAAGATATTTCCCCAGTTGCGAATTAGCATTTTTATCAGCGCGCTACATTTAATCAAAAAAGGCCATAGGGGGACAGGCGAGCCTTAAAGCAAAAAGCTACTAAAATCAAACAATTTAAGAAGCAAAAGACTTTTTCTATAATCGCATAAAAACCGAAGTTCTTTCTTACTCAAAGGGCAATACATCTTTCTGGTCCTTTGCGAAAAACATAAGTAGGAATTTTTGTACCAGTATTTTTTCATTACTAACTTTGAAAATTAAATTATTTTTACCGCTAAAGAAAAGGCAAACTCGTTTGCTAAACAATTTACTGCCAATTCAACCCTTAACCATCCCTTAAATCATCCAATTCCAGCTATTGCCTCAGTTCCTCATAAAACAGCCGATATTATTTTTGAGGTGAAACACATTTAGCGAATCCTTTTTTCTCTTAACACCAAAAATATTCCGATGACTGGATCGCATACCAGCAGTCGTTCTGAAAAATGTGCTCCAGAACTTGCACCTATCTTAACTTAGCTCTTTTAAATTTCTTACAACACAGGTATTTTCCGGAGGGCTGGAAAGCCGCACTCGAGTTCAACCTATTTCCAAAAAGGATTAAAATCTCTTTCATTTAATTATAGACAAATTTAACTTCTCCCAGTTTTTGTAAAGTAATGAAGAAATTTATTAATTTCCAAATCCTAAACTATTTATAAAAACACAAAATTTGGCAGAACGGGCAGTATGGATTTTGGCACAAACAAATCTTCTTCCTTTCGTATCACACTGCTGGAATAAGTCTTTTTGATTTCTAGGTGAGTCTAAGATTGTTGCTCTTGATATATCTAAAGCTTTTGACCAGGTCTGGCATGCCGTGCTCCTTAATGAACTTCCCTCCTATGGTCTTTAAACTAAACTCTGTACTTGGCTCTCTAAATATTTTTTGATCGACCTATATTAGTTATTGTGGAAGACCATTCTTTAAGCTTTCACCAAGTAAATGCTAGAGTGCTTCAGGGCTTAGTACTGGCAACAATATTGTTTCTTCTTTATATCAACGACCTTTTCTCGTCTACAACTAATTTTATTCATCGTTTTGCCGACGATAGTACCTTTCACTCCAGTTTTCAGGTCCGTAAACCAATCTCTGAACCTGATTTGAAAAGCAAACACAAAGCGATGCTGATATCTCTTTCACAGGACCTTAATTTAATATTGGATTGGGGCGCCAAAAATCTCGTCTATTTTAATACACCCAAAATGTTCCTTGTCGTGAAAAAGTCATCAAATACACCTCCTTTATTGCTGCCACGTTTTGCAGAGCAAAGACACCTTCAATCTGTTGGGCGTCACATTTGAAAGTTACCTTAAATGGCACAAACACATTGTATCTATAGCCACAACAGCTTCAAAAAAGCTCGGATTTCTCTTTCGAACCAAAAAGTATGTTTCCCTTTTAATTTATACACTTTGTATGTATCTCAAATCCGACCTCCCTTGGAATAGTGTTCTCATATTTGGGGCATGTCATACCCCACAACCCTTAGCATTCTTGATTCCATTCAAAGAAGAGCTGTTCGCCTTATTAAGGATCCTTAACTTATAGAAAGCCTTTTCTCTCTTGCCAACGTCAGACTGAGGGAGATTTATGTTTTTTCCATGGTTTCTGCTCTAAAGAATTGTCCAGTATAATTCCTTTACTGACGGTTTCCAACAGAGAAACTCGTGGTGCCGCACGTTTGAATCCTTATACGGTCCTACTGGATAGCCCCAAACTGTCCACGTTGTTCGTTATTTTATCGCTAGAGTTACTAGAATGTGGAACCTGCTGCCCGCGGAGGTTTTTCCTTTCCCACCAAATCTTCAAGTATTTAAGTCCCGTGGCAACAAACTCCCTTTTACCTCTTTGCACCCTGCACCCACGGTACGTTAGTATTTAGGCTTTTAGCCTTCGTGTATTGTCCAAAGATAAAAAAAACACACATGTTTGTAACATCTTATTATTTAGAAACTTAAAATATTACTGCAAATTCTTTTTATTTTTTAGTCTAATTAAAAACAAATGAAGGTTTCAGTTACAAAACATAAAACATAAATCATGTCTTTGTTACGTTGAATCTCTGAAAATCTTGTAATTATAAAGCTAAATTTACTATATAAATGTTCATCTCTTAAAATTCTCCAAGGAGTTATAAATCATAATACATTTTGAGCTTTTTCTAACTTGCTCTTTTAAAAATTAACCTACTGGTATTTTTGAATTTACATACACGAAATAAAAGTCATTAAAAATAAATACCAGGCAAGCCGTTGTTGCTGTGACATAGTGTTTAAACCATTTGACAGAATAAAGTTAACCTAGTTCTGCTTAATTATTTTTTTTTAATATGTTAAAATAGACTATGCATTTTTTTGTTTAGGGTGTCCGTTATTTCCTCTAATAATGCTCTTAATTTGTGATTTAAGCCGAGCCGAAATCATGCTGCTTTTCTCATTTAAATAACATGAGATTTTAAAACAATCCACAGACAAAAAAGATAAAAATTTACCTATTGCATATTCTAATGGAAAATTTAACGCTCTACAAAAAAGTATTTTTACGAATTTTTGGATTTGGTTACTTCTTTAAGAGTTATTTACCGTCAAACGTTGAGTTTACATTGAGTTGTGGCCTCAGGAATTTAATAGTAAATAGGCATTTTTTAATAAAACTCTCTGTATATTACATCACTATTAACTAGATATTTTAAAGAGCTTTAAAAAAAATAAGGCATTTAATATGTCTATCTCATATAGTTTAAAAAATATGGCCATTCAAATTTTAAAATTATGTTAAATTTTCATTATATCTTTAGCTCTAAGCTAAAAGCACCAAGTTTAGTGCCGACGATAAAATAGACACCATATCTACTATTTTTTAGATTTGGATGGCCATTTTTCAGTGGCGTAGCTACTATGGGGCTAGGTGGGGCAGTGCCCTAGGGCCCCCTAGCTTAGGGGGCCCCTTGCAGTTGAAAAAAGAGCCCTCGTAATAAGTACAGAAAACAAACGCGATGAAAAATAACAGACAACAGATATATATGTCAAACTGAGAGTTGGGCGCCTTTTTGCTAAAATTATTAAATGGAAAGAGGGTCTTTTTGCACATCATTTAAAAGCTCTTGACGAGTACTTTATAACCGCAGAATATAAAGGAAAAACCCTTACCTATTACAAAAATGGCGGTACTTTGAATATTACCTAAATACCTAATGTGGTATTTTCTTTAAAATTTTTAGTTATCTTTTAATGGTAATATAATATACAAAGTGCGTCAATAAAAGTATATATTTTTTGTCCTACTTTATATATTATCACCCATAGTACTATTAAATAAACCCTTAAAAGAGCTTTAAGAAAATACCACATAAAGTTTATCTGTTTTTATCACATTTGGAAATATGCCCATCTTAAATGAAGTATTTAGGTAATTTTTAAAGTACCTACGTTTTGTGGTAGGTGAAGGTATTTACTTTATATTCTAGGGTTATAAAGTACGCCCTCAGGAGCTTTACAATGATGTGCTAAAACCTCTTTCCATTTTTTTTTTAATGGGGTTCAACTTTTAGTTTGACATTTATATCTATCATTTCTTATCTAAAATTTGGTTTATCTTCTCTAATTAAGTCCTCAAATTTTCATGAAAAAATACCAAACAACTCAAAAGTTTGGAGGGGTGTCCTGAATTTAGACAAGCACTGTATAACCAATAGCTAAAGGTCTTTTGGCCAGTAAAGCAATAACAAAGAATGTACGATAAGTAATCCAATCCGAAATGTTTACATGCCGATATTTACGTTAGACTGTCCCTTTTCCTCACATTGCCTATGTGTTATATTATTAAGCTGATCCGGTATGTGTATCTTATATGTACATTTTCTAATTTAAATAAATTTAAAAATGGATAATAGTAATTTATGTAACAAGTGCATAAAGTAATAATTCATGCATGTGTTACATACTATGTTTTTCCACGACCGTATAAAAATTTCCCAAAATACCATTTGATACATGTTTTATTTATCTAAACTTATTAATTTTAATTTTTGCAGCTTTGATTTTTTCTGAATTTACTCGTTCACTCGCTATAGCGTGTTTCTTAATTTCGTGCGTTTTCTTTAATCCTTTATAACTTTTTTTATTTTTGAAAATTTTTTAAGTTTTGCTTTACAATAAATAAAAAAGATTTATTTTTCGTCGTCAACGAATGATTACGCGTGGGCGCCTAACTTAACTAAAAAACCTCAACAATTATAATCACGGGTTCCACTATCCACACTGTCGGATGAGGTTTCAAGAGGACAAATGGACCCAAAATATAATTTTTGTAAAAGTCATTTTTTGTAAAAATGTTTGCTTTCACAAATAATATAATGACATTCGTTTACAGCTAAAGAATTGTGTTGTGTAGGATTTTGGAAGAACCAGGAGTTTAAAACGCAGAATATAAGAGTTTTTTAGATCATTTTATCATAAAAATTAAAAAAAAAATAATTTTATGATAAATCCAAAATGAGACTTTTTGATACCCCTGTAATATTATAAAATGCTATTCTGTTATTTTTAGCCTTACGCTTTCTTTACGTCCCTCTTAAATTGTCAGATTAGTGGAATATATGTCGCAGGCAAATGGGTATTTTAGGCAAATGACTTCTGCCTAGGCGAATGCCTTTTGCCTAGGCAAATGGTGTTTTTTTCATTTTCAAATGCTATTTGCCCAGGCAAATGGCATTTGAACTAGTTGATCCCATTTGCTTAAGTAATTTTTAGGCAAATGGAAATAGAAATATTTGTAAAGGGACGTCCATTAATTACGTGATGTTTTTTAACAAAATTTTGATGTTGTCTTCTGCCCCCTAGTGATAGTTGGTAAGGTTCTAAACTAACCCCCACCCCATTCCCTATCAAGCTATTTTTTTGGTACAAAATTTATATTTTAATAAACATTATTTATTTTTTTACAAAATTATTTGTAAATAAAAGTAAGTTTAATCTAATTTTATTCTAAAAAATTAGTAACCGTTATAAAAATATTTGGATAGACATTAAATATAAATAAATGTAATATCTTTCTACACCCCCTTCCTTCAAGTGATTTTTCGTGATTAGTTACGAACACATTTCCACCCTCACCTGTTTATGCCTCACGTGATAATGGACGCCTCTAATAAAAGAATGTGCTCCGATTTCTTTAATGAATATTTATTATAAAAAAGGTTAAAAATAAAAACATTAATATATAAACGGAATACAAAACTCAAATATACAAACAAAATAAGAAATTAAAAAATATAATAAAAAAAATACATTCTAAACGCACAGTAATTATTAAAATGTAATACAAAATATAATAATAACAACAAAGAACGCCTAATAGGTTTATTAAATATATCACAGTCATTTGCCTATAAAGCACAACGGCAAATGCATTTCACCTAGGCTAATGGCTTTTTAAATTGAAATTATTTTCATGAAATCATACCTAGGCAAAAGCCATTTGCTTAAAATAACCATTTGCCTTCGACATATACAACTGTTTATATAATTGACTCAAGCTATCTTAATCTGAAGGGCTTGAAAATTTTCGGTTGAAATATATTTTTTTATGATCGGCCCTATATACTTGGTTTATATTTGGTGGAGGTACTTAACCGGCACAAAGTATCCTCCGGTATATTAATCTGCCGTGCTGTAGTGAATCCCGAATTCCTCCCTCTTGGGCTCATCTACCATAATTGACAAAAAAATTAAGGTAAAATAAAGTCAAACATGATTTGTAGTCTGATGGCTAAAAGCTGTTGTATGACAATACCAAGATGTTGATGGGAAACAAAGAGATTTTTACCTTTTTTACCATGATAGCCATGTAATTAAGATAATAAATTTAAATGGCCTTTTTGTAATTAACCCTTTGTGACTGACTAAATGACTACGTGTGTCATGTTTTACATAGGAAACGTGTGTCATATGTCAGTAAGTAACAAAAATAAAATGGGAGATAATGCAAAACAACCTCAGAAGGCCCTTATATATTTTATATTTTGGATAATTAAAACACAAAAATATCAAAGATATTTTGCTTGTTGTTTAATTTACCAGATTAGACAAAAAGCTAAAACCAGTTTCTGTATGAAAATTGTTATTTTGTAAGTTAATCATTTATTAATTTAATATTTGAATATTTTCAAGTTATTATTTTTACCTAAACTAATGTATAAGTTTAAAATGTAGAGCCTATTATTCTTACCGAATTTTGAGAAATATCAGGGCCGTATTGGTGGTTAAACCATAATGCAAACTTAAAATAAAATTTGCTTTTGAAATTTCGATATTAAAATATCAGGACCGTATTTAAAAAATGTGAGTTGGTAATGTTAGGGATTTTCGTTAACTTCTGCTTGGTTTATTATCGAAATGTATTAAGTTAAAATGTAAAATAAATTATATTTATCAAATTTCTAAAAATACGGCTAGTATTTGGATTAAACCTCAATAAATAAATTTTGATATGACAATATCAGGACAGTTTTAAAAAAATAAGGTTAATGATGGTCCAACAAGAATGAAACATTGCTGTTTAAATAATATGTCACCATTAGATAAAGCAGCTTAAGTGACAATACAAAGTGCAAATTATTTAAAAGTCCAATTTTATTTAAGACTTGGAAAAAAACTAAAACATTTTTCGGTTTTTTTCGAATGCCTCGAAAATATTCGGACTTTTAAAAATCTCTCGATTGACCCAAATCCAGTGATAAGTAAGCAATTGAACTTATAAATCGCTCGGTCGATCGAACATTATATTATTAGGCACATTAAACCTCAATTCATTTCTTATTTAACCGACCTTGTATCTCTTAACATTTCCAAGATGCCCATACTAGCATACTTGGACACGTTGTATGTAAAAAGGGAAACATTTTTTTACCTTTGTAGTATTCGTCATTACTTCTTTTCGTTCATGTGTCACTGGTTTTAAAATTTAACACGTTGCAAATAAATTTTATAGAAATTATTGAAGTAAGTAAGTAAACATGAATTTGGATGGCTAAGAAATTAAAAAGGAATTTATACTGTTTTAGTATTATTTCTACAAAAAGTAAGTACATACAATTCTTTAAAATTAAATAATAAATGCATAGTTATAAAAAGGATGATTATCCCTTAAAAAATAAGACAGCTATGATTTTTTGTTGTAATATAATGGCTGTGCTGCAAAAATTAAAATTAATACGTGTAGATAAATAAAATATGTATAACATGGTATTTTGGAAAAATTTTATACGGTCATGGAAAAATATAGTAGGTAACGCGCCTAAAGGCACGTAGTATCACTTTATGCACTTGGTGCATAAATTACTATTATGTCAAGTGTAATTAAAAATCAAATTTAAAAAAAACATAATTATGATTAATATCTTTGTTTATTATTCTATGATTTAAAAAGTTTAAATTATTGCATCAACTTTAACCCCAAGAAATAATTAGCATACTGTTACTCAACAAAATTGAAATATTAAAACATATACAAGGTATAAACAAATGCGAGAAATTTTAAAAGGCGATTTGTCATTAAAAAATAGAAAAAAAACTTATATGAACATATGTCCTAACCGTCTTAGTTTCTGAGATACAGGGTGTTAAAATTTTTAAAAAACCAAAAAATTTCAAAATACTTATCTTAGTAAAAACTGTTATACTGGATATAAACCTTATTTAAATAAGTATTTAATATTTTTGTTCAATAATTGCCAATTAAAAATTAGAATACCTAATTTTTAAAAGAAAAGATCCCGCAATGCATTTTTATGGTCTAAAAATATGCAATTAAGTAAATTTTATTATTTTTTCTCTTAAACTAAACAAGATACGAGAAAAAAATTAGGGGAACATAAAAGCAGTATTTTTATTTGCTTAATCTAAAGAAAGCATAAAAATTTACACACATTTACACAGTCAGTGGCGTACCGTTCTTTTGTTGGAAATATTGCCTTACTTGCCTCTTAAGACGCCACTGGACTTACTAAATGTGATTAAGTTAGTGATCAATTACTTCCTGTTATTATTAATATAGCCAAATTAATACAAAATTGGATAAATAATAGTTAGATATTTAAAAAAATAGTTTTTTTTTTTTAATTTTAACACCCTGTAGTTGAAAAACTAAGACGTTTAAGGCGTATGTTCATATAAAGTTTTTTTCTTATTTTTTAATAAATAATTACCTTTTAAAATTTCTCGCATTTGTCTATGAACACCCTGAATACATTTTATTAATTGAATTAAAAATTTAAAAACTTGTGTACATATATTTTATCAAGTATTTGCTGGTTATAGAAAATATATGCAGACTTCTATGGAAATTGGCTGCATATCAAATATATTCTGATTTCTGATTTCATTCTATGAATTATACATTCATGTTTATTGTACATGAGGTATGACACATGTATGTTAACTAATGTAGGTAGACGCCACCTCGAGGAAAAACAATACGGTATGATGTCGAATTATAAAAAATAATAAAAAAATCAAATAAATAATGTAATAAATAAAATATTCAGAACTTTGTTTTTATAACCTATTCCATGTAAAAAGGCAAGAAGACTATGGGTGTTTGGTTTATTAGAATAAATAAATACTATTTTTAGGTTAAAATAAAAAGTTTTTTTAAACGCTTAATACCCTTTTTCTTTAAAACAATGCGTTTTCGGGTCTGTATATAAAAACTTCTTTTAATAGATTTAGCTTAAGGATTCTTAGCTAATTTTTTTATCGGACTTAGAAAATACCCTGTATACACTTTGTGCCAGTTTAAAATTGAAGTAATATTTTTTTGGCAATGCTAAAAACTATAGTAAATTTAAAACAATTTCCGATACACGTCGTACCCCTTGAGTGACATAAAAAGGCGACATGGTTGCCAACTTGTAATAATAATGCAAAAATATTAGGTTCCCATATTTTTATAATCAGAATGACAGAAAAATAATAATATTGTTCCAATACACCTCATTTATAAACACGTGTCTTTGTTTTTATACCTTCTATTAACAATGAAACGTAACTATGGTTACAACTACGACAAAATGTTTTGTTGTCAATGTCTCGAAGTGAACACTACAAAAGTCAAAACTATAATACTACTCCCAGGTCTTCCATTGCCGCTTTATGGTAAAGTAAAAAAATCTAGAAAATTTTTCTTAGTACAGGATGACATAAATGTGTAAGGTAAAAATTAAATAAACTATCAAACTTAATTAAATAGCCCTAATTTTATAAAATTCTTTTAACCAAACACTTATTTTTAAAGTCCGTTACAATATTAATACACAAAAAGACAACAACAAAGCGAAAGAAAGTCCAACAAAGTAAGGCAACGTCGCAAGATAAGAAACAATTTGACCAACCTGACGATAATAAAATTTATACCGCGATCACATAATTATATTGTTAATATTTATTAAACCAAGAAAATAATATCTAATGCTATCCAAAACAAAAATTTTAAGAATAATTTTGATCGAAGAAAAAATAGTTTGTGAAACTCGTAAAAAAGCATATTTTGGAACTGGTGGTTGCAGTAAACTTCACCACCCTCAAAATTTTTATATTATTTTAGTTATTCTAAAATCTTTTTTTAGTATTAGCTATTGTTTAAAAAGAAACTGATTTTCTTAGGGTGGGAAATCAAAATATGCATATGTTTAATTGTAGAGACTGTTTGTAAAGAATATTTCAAATAAAAAAAAATAACAAAAATTAAACAAAAACTATTACACCCTGTTCCTTGTTAACAATCAACTTTTCGACGAAGAAAATTTGCGTTAAATTATTATATTTGGGGCCAAATGATACCACAAAAAATGTATGGTAAAATTTTGTACAGACCTGTTAGAGAGACCCTGTATAGCTGTGCCAATTGGTATGTTTAACAAATAGCATTGTTAAACGTTGTTGTAAAGTCGTTTTTTCTGATTGTAAATTACTTATATTAAATTTTGGAAGGGAGTTTTTATAAATAATATTAATTATAACAAAGAAATAAATATTTAAAAAATTTCATATTTGCCATACGTATTATTAATTGTTTTTATAATAATCGGTTGTTTTGATAGGAATATCAATGAAAAAAATCCAAAAAAACCTTTGCATTAAATGGTACTCGTATATTTTTTAAACATAAGAAATACCTTCTTTAATATTCAGTTTTATTTAAATTTCTGTTTTAAAAAATAAATGGATGCAAAATTATTCGCTAAAAAATTGTTAGTTTTGCCTTAACAAGTAAAAGTGTGCGCTGCGATTCTGTATTATGTAAAACTTTTGCAATTTTTTAAAAGCAAGAAACACGTAACAAAAATAAATAAAAACAAAATGTAAAAACATTAAATTTTAATTTATTTTTTGTTTTAGGTAAAATTTTAATTTGTATAAAAATAAAATTTAGCATATTATACGAAAAAAAAAATAAAAAAATATTTAGTACGTTTAAATTTTAAAGATGGCAGAATATGGTTATCAAAAGCTTCATTTATTTTTGGCGCATTTTCCCATAACTTTAAATAGTGGCAAAAAAGAAGGGAAAATGGGTAAACTTTGTAGAATTTTATTTGCAAAATATTATCTACCAGGTTTTACAATAAAAAAATCTTAACCTTATTACAATACAGTACACATATGAAGAAAAATTGTGTGGAAAATATATAGTAAAAAATTGTAGCACAATTGTAGTTGTATTTAATAGTTTTATTTAAAGACGTAGCATCCATGAAGCTACTAGCTTCTACAATATTTTGGAAAGCTTCGTATATAAGTATATGACATATCAAAAAAGAAAAGGTGCTTTATTACAATAGCACATAAATTATAGTAAAGGGTACTAATAACGGTATGTTGCTGAAAACGTAACTTGAACAATACTGTTAACATTGTAGCAACAATTACTAACATATTGTAAGCATTAATAATTTGAGATGGGAACTAAGAAAAAGTTTTCATATTTGAAATAAATACCGGACCTCGGTTCACTTAATTTTTCACCCTGTCGACAGAGGGCGTTATGGACGATAAGCTACCGCTTCTTTATTGACATTGCTACTTCTTAAAGGATTAATCTGCATTTGGCGATCTCAATTAGCTCTGAAAGGACTCTGATTAGTGTAAAATATTTGCATCTCCAGATCGGACTTGTTTGACAGATACAACTTAGGAAATTAGAAGCAGTAAAAAGTTTTTCTCTTTTATTTTTGTAGACTTTAAAATTATAGTCTTAACTTTTTATTTAGTATAGTGTTTACGACAAGTTGTGATGTATAATACAAATAAGCAGTGGCAAGGAAGCATTAAATTGTAATAATCGGTATAATTATGCTTTCTGTAATTTATAATTGCTTGCGGTACAATTTATGCACAACATTCAGTAGTGAGTATTGCAAAGGGTTTCCTAAAACCCTTTTTTTTATTGCTACAATGTACAGTGGTCGTTAATTTCACTACAAATAATAAAAAGTTAGTGAATGAAAGTGTTACTTCACATTTACTTGTTTTAAGTAATTTAGATTTTTTGCGCATTTTACATCACAGGCAGTCAAAATATTTATATTTTATATAAAAAAGTATTTATATTTTTTAGTAAAGATAGGCAAATATTAACTTATTGCAGTACAATATCAGAAATTACCAAAATTTCACATCACACCTTCATCTACTGACGTCTTTAATTGTAGAATTGCGTGGAATTATATTACTCTCTTTTAAAACTTTTTTTTCGTGCACGTTATTTAAATTTATACTCAATAAATAACAAAAATCTACAGTTTTTCTGCGATTGTATTAGAATTTTATAAACTAATTTATATATTAAAAAACTATTATCAACTTTAAGTTAGTCGTGTTTCGTCTTAAAAAGAAAGGCAAATGAATATGAATATTGATTGTGACATTTTAATTTCTTTACGTGTAAATAATATGACATTTTTACACAATAACCTTTTTGTGTAAATTGCCTTATTACACTTGTTTTAAAATTAAGATACACTTCCACAATTTTAAAAATTATGACATACTTGTATTTGTTTAAAATGGGAAAATTATTTAAAATTTGCCCATTCTATGTATAGGTCCGTAATAACTATTGTTGATTTACTTAAACCAATTTTTTCAATGTAAACTACTGGGTGTCCCACAAGAAACTGCTACGATCAATTTTTCATAAACTGGGTTCTGGAAATTTAAAAATGTACTATCATAAAGTCAATGGGGAAAATATAACTAAAATATTTTTGCCAGTTCTAGCATTTTTACTTGTACCGAAAGTTAATGTCAACTTTTTAATTTTAAATGGAACACCCTATATATTATTTATGTTTTAAATTCTGTGTAAAATTTTAAAACATATTTTTCGTATGATTTATGTTAAAAATTACGTTAACAAACCACTACAAAACCATTAAGTTTAACTGCAATAAAGCATTTTATTTTAATTAGAGTTAGGTTCCTAACTAAAATAATTTCGTCAGTAGAGTATATTATTATTTTTACAATTAGTAAATACATGGTTGTCAAAAAAATTAAAAATTTTATTGACAAAAACTTTGAAAGCCCCTATCTATAATTGGCATAATAAATAACGTTGGGTTTGTATAACAATGTCTATTTTACCATTTATATTTTAGAAAAACTGTCATAGTGACTCCAATCATCTGTATGTAGAAAAAAATACTACCAGGTTTTAGCTCCTAAGTTGTTTTCTGAGCAATATTTGATGAATTTACAGCTATTTTAACGGCTTTAAATGTAAGAAATTATTAATCATGTTAATTTGAACTTTTTGCAATTATAATTTTTCTATAGTAAATATAATAGTAATTAAAATTTTTCGAGTTACACAAAAAACACCAAAGCAATTTTATAGAGCTTGAAGTATGCCGTTATGTCCATCAAAACACTTTACAATAAAGGAGAAAGTAATCGAGGTATTAAAATTTTAAAAAATACAAACTAAAATTATGTTACTTATATATAAAACAGTAATACCTAATAAAAACATATTTTTTAAAAAAGGTTTTAAAATCAATATGGTACAGTTGTGAAATTTAAAGATTTTATTGCTATATTTTATAAAAGTTTTACAAGGGGTAGATTTCCTAGGTCAATCTGCGTGTTAAGCAGATGTACATTCTGTTTTTTATGTTTATAGATTTCAATATTTTCTAATGTATCTAGTTTTCGCCCTTTTTGTTCTACATGTAATATTTTTAGGTATTGATTTCTGGAAATTTGTGTCCGGTTTGCAAAAAATGGTTTGCGAAATTTGATGTTGTTTTCCCTAACCTATAACATGAGTTATGTTCTTTAAACCTAGTTTCGAAATTTCTTCCCGTTTGTCCAATGTAACAGCTATTACACTCTTCAGCCAAGTAAGCTTATAAACTCCTGATTTTTTAAATTTATTTTGTTTATCTTCACATTAAATATCATGTTTGATAATCGATTTGATGGTTTATGCTATTTATTTTGTTTTGACAGGGTGTTCGAAATTTTCAGATATTTGGCCAAAATAAGTTAGGGTTTTAAATGGTTGGTTTTGTTTTTCAGGTATTTTTGGGTAAATTTGGTTGAGGTGAGTTGTTTACGTTTCTTATTAATTAAGTAGAGTTTATTAAGGGTGGAGGATAAACTAATATTTTGCTTTGATGTTTCTTTTATAGTGTTTAATTCTTTTCTAAATTTTTTTTTGAAAGTGGAATGGAAAATGCGCGATGTATCATTGATCTGTATATTGACATTTTGTGGGGTAATTGATGCGTAAAGAATCATTAGGTATTGCAATATCAGTAAAAGTTATTTATAGATATCAAAATTTATGGTTCCGTACAAAAATTATTTTAAATATAATGGAAACTTTTATAAACAAACAGACGGACTAGCTATGAAGTGCCCCTTGCCCTTTAATGGCGGAGATATTTATGTCAAAACTAGAAGACCATTTATAAACTCCAAACATTTAGATAATGTTATATTTTGGTACCTGATATGTGGATGACATACTTGTCGGCTTTTCAGGAACAGATAGAGCTAAAAAATATTCTTAATTATATTAACTCTATACACCCTAAGATTAAATTTACTTTGGAAATAGAACAACAAACTCCATTAACTTTTTAGGATTCAAAATAACAAAAAACTAACTACGGAACCATAAATTTTGATATCTATAGAAACCAACCTTCTTAATTAACCTTAACTTTTAATCTATACTAATATTATAAAGAGGTAAAGTTTGTAACTTTGATTGTTTGTTTGTTTATAAGGGCTAATCTTTTGAAAATACTGAACCAATCATCAAAAGCATTTTACAATCAGAAAGCTGCATTATTCAGGAGTGCTATAGGCATAGCAACCTCCTGTTTTCTTCTGGCAAAACTCCTACCTGGTTTTACTTGGATAAAACCAACATGATGGTATTACAGCGGCATAACTTAGTTGGGTTAAAGTAAAAACGTAAAAAAATAATTTAATTAAAAAGCAGTATGTAAATAATAAAAAATCAAAAATCCATTTGGGAGCAGTTTTATCTACTTTCGTAATAGAGTTTTACGTCTTAATCGCTGCACTTTAACTAAACTCAAAACCAAGCTTTGATTGAAAAGAATGGACAAACTATTGTTAATTATAATATCTGTGCATTTAATAAAAATTGTGATAAAATATTCATTATAATAAAATATAATACCATTAAATAATGCATCATTTTAATTGAAGTTTCTCTCGTAAAATAGTATTTTAAATATCATTCAAGAAAACATTTTTAGGGAAAATATTTCTCCTGTTTTATTTAAGTTTGTTGCTTTTTGGTAATTTTAATATTTCTTTAATACCACTCGCCTTCGGTTCGTGTTATTATTGAAAATGTCATTCACGAAATTGCCAAGCAACAGACTTTCATACAATCGAAATATTTTACCGGCAAAATTTTCTCTCTTATGATATTATATACGATTATTTTCCTCAATAAAAGATAAACCAATTAGAAACCACCATTTTCGAAAATATTTTGTTTAAATAAGTAATTAAACCACATGTTCTGTTTAACCGCGAATATCGTATTTTAACATTTTTAACCTTTTAGATTACTGCATATCTAAAACATAAAATCGCGGCCGACCTGGCAATACTGCCTATCTGCAATTTTACTAGAGAATTTCAGTGTTTAAACTTGCAAAATATAATAACAAATTTCTGAGGCCGTACTCTGTAACTCGATAGAAAAAAATGATTTACATTGCATAGAAAGGAAATTTCTCAGAAATCACTATTTTTCGAATAAATTTTATTTAGGTAAGTGATTAAACCACATGTTCTGTTTAACCTCCATTAAATTTCTGTCATCCAAACTAGTTGTCAAAATTGAAAGACAATGTCAAACTTTATTATCAGTAAAGTTCTTCAGAAAATAATCTAGCCGTATACCACTCGACCTACAAATTCAAATCAAATAAACTACCCAAATATTTTTTACAAGAATTTCTTGGCAAATTGCTTCATAGACAATATTTCAAAAACTCTCGACCGCTTTGTGGCCTCGAGTTTTTAATTTTAAAACAAAAACCCTCGATCGCTGCGCGGTCTCGTGTTTTAATTAAATTATTGTCCATTCAACTATTTCCAAAAAAATCTTGCTCAAAATATTTTTGGGTAGTTTAATCGATTAAATTTATAGGTCTTATGATATAATATATCCTAATAAATTTTGAAATTTTCTTTTAATTTTGACAACCAGCTTGAATGACAGAAATTTATTTGCGGTTAAACAGCACATGTGGTTTAATCACTTATCTAAACAAAATGTATGCGAAAAATGGTGGTAATCACAAGACCTATAAATTTAATCGACTAAACTACCAAACAATATTTTAAGTAAGATTTTTCTTGAAAAATAGTTGAATGTACAATAATTAAATAAAAACACGAGACCGCGCAGCGGTAAAGGGTTTTTATTTTGAAATCCGGTTATCCAGATTTTTTTTTCATTATTGTCCATGAAACTATTTGCCAAGCCAATCTTACAAAAAAATGTTAGGGTAGTTAAATTGATTTAAATTTCTAGGTCGAGTGGTATATGACTAGATTATTTCCTGAAAAACTTACATTAACGCCAACAACACAGAATTTTACTGATTATAAAGTTTGACATTTTCTTTTAATTTTGACCACTAGTTGGATGACAAAATTTATTGGAGGTTAAACAGCACATGTGGTTTAATCACTTATCTAAATAAAATTTACCCGAAAATGGTGGTTTCTGATTGCTCTATTTCTATTGAGGGAAATAATCAGTATAAAACAGAAAGTTGTTATATTTTTTCGAGTTTAAACACTCTGGTAAAATTCTCTAGAAAAATTGCGGATAGACGGTATTGCCAGGTCAGCCGCGATATTATGTTTTAGATATGCAGAGTATTTCTAAAAGGTCTGTTTAAAATGCTGCCAAAATGTATTTGGCCTAAAATACAACGATATTATACAATATACCTTAGTTAAAAAGTTTATGCTTTGCAAACAAACAAATGCATTTTGTACAAACTCATTAAAGGTACCCGGGTGGCTTAAATAAAGTGTGATAAAATGTAATAAATATTTTTTTATAATCTTAAACGAATATTTTAAAATATTTAAAAACGGTAAGCCACATTTAGTAAGTATCCATTTTTGCGCAAAAAATATATTAAAGATTACAAGTTTTATACTAGAACTATAATATTACGTAAACAAAAATCTGAGATATTAAACATTTGTAAGCAAAGGACTGCAAGTGGTTCCCTTTACATTTAACCACAAAAAAATATTTAAATACACCTAAAATAAAATGGAAACTTTGACACTTTTTCACTAACGTAAAGTGGGTTAGATCAGCGTTTCTTAACCTGTGGTCCCCGCGGATTCATTAGTAATAAATATCGGATCCAATAATGTACCACCGGTTCGAGATATTCTGGTTGGTTGATTTATTAATTGAACAAAATTATAATTTTCAAAAAGTGGAACAAGAGGATTATCTAAGTTTAAAAGGTTTATGTTAAAATCACCAAGACAAATTATTTCATCCACAGTAGGGTACAATGTAGAAAAGATGTTATCAAAATCATTAATGGTTGCGGTAAAATTAGTGTTTGGCGGACGATAGAAAACGCCAAAAGCATAATATTTGCATTTAATCTTAATTTTAAAAATCAAGAACTCAAGAAAAACACTAACATCAAAATCAAAGTTAATAATCTCTGGAGTCAAATTGCTTTTAATGTAGGCTCCACATCCTCCACCTCTACCAATTCTATCTTGACGTATAAAGCGATAATTTGGGATAGCAAAAGTAGTTACGTCATCAGCCTCAGAGAGCCAAGTTTCAGTAAGAAGCATTATATCAAAGTCATAATCTCCAATCAGCGTCACGAATTCGTGAAAGCCTGAAAAAATGGACCTTATATTCAAATGAGCAACTTTAAGTTTTAAATCGTTCTTGATAAAACAGTGTATTATTTCCTTCAAACAAAAAAAAACCGTGAGTACAAAAACTAAAAAATTATACTTATGTTACAAAGGAGCCAAATATAGCTCAATAATTTTATATATATGTTATTAAATTAAATAAACAAGCAGGTACTATAGGTCCAAGAACCCCCATGTAGACAAAAAAACAAGATAAAATAAGTGATATTGGAGTTTTCAATAAATCTGCAAGACTTAAATTATTTACAAAAATCCTTTAAAAATAAATATCAATAATGAGTATATTTAATTAATATTAAATATTGCAAACAAAAAAATTAATAAGCAAAAAGTCAGATCCCTCAAGTCTTTTGCTAGTCCCTTTTATAGGTGAATATAAATAAAGCAAACTTCGTACATATGTAAAAAACCAAAATAATCTATATTTTCATACTAAACTTAATCCTTCTAAACATTCTTTTATCATTCCTAATCGAAACTCTAAAGTAAGTATAAAAAAACCAATATGTATTAATACATTAAAGAATTTGTACACAAAAAAAAATCCTGACATTAAAACGCCCAAATATGGTACCAATAAACCAGTGATACTCAAACAAACAAGATAATTGGACAAATAAAAATAAATACAATCAGTAAAAATAAGCAACTATAGATCACTTTTTTGGAAATCAATACTTTTTTATTTTTATGGGAATCCCAATAATAAATTTTGCCGCCCGATGACCAAGCATTCTTACCAAACTTTCGTTTAGCAGCCACCAACAAATCATACCTGTCACGAGTTAGCTCCTCATAAATAACCACACCCGTATTTTTAAGCAATTTTTTTGCCGCCACCACTTCACTTTTTTAAAATTTGATAGAAAACGCACTAAAACCGTGGATCGTTTTCCCGCACTATCTCCACCTTTATCTTTAATCAGGAAGGCAAAATCGAAATCACTTGTAGTACATGGAATTTTAAGGTTTTCTTCCAGAAAAGTGGCAACACAGTCGGCTATGTTATCATCATCACCAAAATTAAGACCACAAACTCGTAGACAGTTCCGCTTACTATTTTGTTCCAAAACATCATGACGTTCCTGAAGCTGAAGTAGTGATTCGGAATTTTTGGTAACTGTTGTGGTAACATTTTTTAGCGAAGCACATAAAGAAGAGAGTTTCTCCTCCAACTTGCTCAGCTTAGCAACTATTTTTTCTTCCAGTTGGGAAACAAAATTTGAACAAACCTTGGCAATAAGCTTCTCGGTTTCATCCGAGTCTGATCTACTGCCACTACGCGGCATTTTGACAACCACTGATGAAATGTTTCTCACTGCGCGAATTACACTTTACGTAAATTAGACTAAAAACAATTATGGCTTAACCTGACGACTTTAAACTTATACAGATGAATGCGCACAAGTAAAGTTAATCAGAAGGGTACAAAACAAACAATTATTTTCAAAAAATACCACTGTACTCTGAAACTTTCGGAGGAGAGCTCGGACCGCACACCTACTCACAAGGTCACCATAATTACGACCGTCATAATTCAGTTGCATTTTGTTCCTTAAAAATGTGCTTTTTTCAAAATAGAGATATAAATATATAAATATAATAAATTAAAATAGGAATTAAATGAGGAAATGTTAAGGAAAGATAAGAACCTAAAATATAATACATTGGTGAAAAATTGTGACCCATGAAATTATTTCACAGGGTATTCGAAAATTTGGTTCAAAATGCAAAATTGAGCTCTATCTCGTATAACACCTAATCCTTATTTTGCAATACCCATAATAATAATAATCTTGATGAAACAGCTACAACTAGACCAAAGAGTTAGTTAAAATTAGTCAAAATACCAAAAAGTTATTTAAGATTGAATTTGATCCAAATTCTATTTGTCTGTTTTTTTGACCAGGAGTGTATTTCTATTTCTTTTTCCTTGCAATTAAAAGGATCCAAAAAGGAAAAAATATATAAAAATAAATAAATGGTTTAAAGCGTAATGATGTATACCTTTAGGCATTTCAGAGCCTTACAATAAAAGGAAAACATAATTATTTCACCAGCTTTGACCCAAAAAATTAATTGGATTTTTAGGATCTTTGAAGTTGTTTTTTAATTTGTGGTTGACATTATTTGAGATTGCGTGAAGTCAAATTACTTAAGAAGCTATATTGGTAAAACAAACCGACTACGGCAAACAAAGTGAACAGTGTCATCCATTAAGTGTGCAACAAATTGAAAACTTTTTCATCTGCAATTTGTTAAAAAATGTTATTATACAGAGGTGTTACAAATTCGAGAAGCAGAGTAAGTTAAACTGTGGCAAAGTTGAGCATTTTCTCCTTAATATTTCGTTTTAAAATTTTAAAAATTTTCAATCGTTCCAAAATTATTCGGGAAAATCGAAATTTTGCCAAACAGGTTATACTTTTTGCTTAGTGTATTTTAAGAGACATATTAAAACAAACGATGTATTACATTGACACTTTTTTCTTAAACATAATAAACTCATATTTTTAACTTTTACTTCAACAAATAATCACATTTTACATTTATGCGACGTTTTGAACCGAAAAACCATCATCATTTTCCATTACAAATAACGATTTTTCCCCAAACGTTCGGGGAAATTTCCGTTGGCAGGTAAGTTCGCATTCATTTTTTTTTGACAGGCTACAATAAAGTTGATAGAGGAGTTTAATTAAATTAAATGCTTTATGTTATTATGTATAAGTAAGTGTATGTAAAAAAGTGTAATATATCATTGAATTGGAAATTAAAATACGAGTTTATTTAGTTTATTGCCAAGTATTCCGCCTTTAAAAATAAACAAAGTTGATGATGGTGGCATCAATTTAAAGAAAAGAAAGAAAATGTTGCAATGATAATGTGTCGTTTGTCTTATATTATCTATTTAAATAAACTAAAACACAAATAAAAACTTTCGGCAAAATTTTGGGTTTTTCCGTATAATTCCGAGACGGCTGCATATTTTAAAATTTTTAAGACGGATATTGTTAAGTATTAAGAATGCTTGCAACTTTTCTTCCAATTAAGTTAACCCTGTATCTCTTATTATTCCTTAAATTTTTAACACCTTGTATATACAACTGAATTTGTATATACAGGGTATAAAAGTATAATGGTATACATGGTAAGAAACCAAAGAAGATTAAAACCCGATTAGGGTTTTGAGCCGATGAAATCGGGACAGAGTGAAAGAAAATACAATTTTATGGTTCTTTCCTTACATTTTTAAAGCAAAAAAAAAAGGTCCTCACCATTTTTAATGTTTTTTAGTTAAATATCTCTGATAGCCCAAATTTTTGAAGAGAAAAATATTACCTCCGCGAAAACTGACGCGGTCGGGACATTTTCTACAAGCGGCAGGACGCGGAACATTACTTCAAAGCGGGACTGTCCAGCCAAAATCGGGACGTATGGTCACTTTAGATTAGGGGTAAAGCTCTGTTTGAGGAATTAGGAATGCCCAAACGCCAATTCAGGGTCTCCTATTAAAATTTTATTTACTTATTTTTGTATGTTAAAGTCATTTGTTTACACTTACAAAAAAATTAAAACAAATATTTTTTACGATTTTTAACAAATTGTTTTGTGTACAATATTATTTTTAGTATATTTGCATTACTAAAAATCATATTTCTTAAATTTTGGTGTGCTTTTTAAAAATCCTTGCCAACTTGATGTTAGCAGTTCGGTATTGTTTTTTTAAATCTGATAAGGTTTGTCGGCATGATCTTAGGTACTATCGACTGCAATAAAACGATTAACCAGTAGTCGAGGGATTTTATTAGAGCTGTATTCTGTAAGTTAGTAACAAATTCCTTTTTTGCTAAACAATAATACTAACCGGTATTTTTAATTTTCATAATATTTAGGAAATATTGGTATTTTATTCAATATTATAGTTTCTGTGTTGCTTAACATTTTTTAATCCTTTATAAAGAGCAACATTTTTCTTTTTCGGCGTCGGGCGGAAATGAAATAAAATGGACAAATGTAAAACAAATATTATAAGATTGTTTTAAAGTTTTCAGCTATTAATACTGCAAATCTGTTAGTATGAGCCAGTTTGCAAACTATATATTGGAAATGCCATAAGGGCTAATTGAATTACATTCAAGTGCCGCATGGTTACATATTTTGTAGAATCTTGTCTAGCCATTGAGTGGTCTGAGATACTAGGGAAATATACTAATAAGTTTTGCAGTTCTTAAGTTTTAATAAAATATTATATTATGTAAATAATAAAGTGTTGTATAGAAATAAATCAATTAGCACCTTTAAAAGATATTTTGGATAGCCGTCAGTTCAAAAACAGTAAAAGAAAACAAATACCTATTTTCTATAGGGCACAATTTAGAAAATATATTTACGAAGAAAAGGAACAAAAAACAGGAGTTAAGATCAAGGTGTAACTGTTATTTTAGTATATGTAAAATGATTTGTTTTTGGGATATTGGCTCTTAATAGCTATTTTAGATACAAGATTAAGAAATTTATCTTTATTTTTGTTAGGATTTTAAATACTTTATTTACATTAAAGAAATTTTAGAAGAAACACGTGCTAAAAGCCTTTAAAAAATGGTCAATTGACCCCAAATTATGGCAAGGTTAAAAACAAGAATATTATCTCTGTTTGAGCTACTGCTTGGCAAAGATACCGCAGCACAACACTGAATTTAATTTGCTTGCATATAGAATATCCGTAATTTTTAGTATATAAACTGGCCTGTATCTAGCGATATGCCGACTTTGGCCTTGAGTTATAATTCCGTACGTCGCCTTCTGACTTACGGGGGTCATCAGTATGGATGCTGTAAGTCTGCCGTGAATATTTTTATACGAGGTACCTTCTATAAGTACCTAATATATGTAAAATTAATAATCTAATGTATTATATAATTTTACACTTCAATATTTGGTGAAACGGGACTTAAAATTATTAGGGTTAACTAAAGGAAACAAAGCGTTCTTAAAATTTTTAATTTATAATACATAAAAGCAAAAACAAAATGCAATTAATGGTTTCTTTATAATTTTTTAAGTATTTGAAGCTAGCCCTTTATTATTAGATTTACATTTTATTTCCCTGTTCGCAAATTATAAAGAATAATAAATGCGAACTCTGGTATATAAGAACAACAAATATTTATGCGGAAAGTTTTGACAAGGAGATCAACAAAAAACTTTTTTTCGTGTAACAAGAAAAATTTTGGCTAATTCTGTTAGGAATAAGGTCAAGTAGAGAAGAATTAGTAGTCTAACATTTTAGATACGAATAGTTTTATTGTAATATGAATTTTTTTATTTTTCTTAAATTGCAAATTATTTTAACAAAAATTAAATTATTATCAATGATATAATATTAATATAAGTACTTTCTTATGATTTTCTCCTGTATTTTGCGTCAGGAACGTCCCTCTGTAACCCCAGCAGTAATCAGCCAACATAGTTGGACTCCATTTTCCTTGGTATCGTTTTTCTATGGTAAAAATGTCTTGGTGGAATCTTTCCCCGTGTTCATCACTAACGGCACCCAAGTTTGGGGGAAAAAAGTCTAAATGTGAGTGTAAAAAATGTATTTTTAAAGACATATTGCAGCCTAATGCTTTATAATTTTCTAAAAGTTCCTCGACAATAGTTTTATAGTCATTTGATCGATGATTTCCAAGAAAATTTTCAGTGATTTTTATAAATGATTCCCAAGCTGGTTTTTCAAGATCATCGAGTTGTTCTTTGAATATATCATCTTTAATCACTTGCCTAATTTGAGGACCTACAAACACACCCTCTTTAATCTTAGCGTCACTGATTTTAGGGAATTTTTCTTTTAGATATTGAAATCCAGCGCCATTTTTATCCATTGCTTTTACAAAGTTTTTCATTAGGCCAAGTTTTATATGGAGAGGTGGTAAAAATATATCTTTAGGTTGTACTAATGGAGCATGTTTTACATTTTTTATTCCAGGAGTAAGAGATCGTCTTTTGTCCCAATTTTTCTTAACGTAATGGTTCTTCCTATCCCTACTATCCCATTCACAAAGAAAACAACAAAATTTTGTATAACCAAGTTGCAACCCTAATAAAAGGGCTACAACTTTTAAATCTCCGCAAATTTTCCATTTATGTTCGTCATATTGAATCTTTTCTAAAAGAAATTTCATAGTTTCATAGGATTCTTTCATGTTAGCACCATAACCTACTGGTACGGAGGGAAGTTTATTCCCATTGTTTAACAAAACTGCCTTTAAGCTTGTTTTTGACGCATCAATAAATAAACGCCACTCTTCAATTTTGTATTGTATTCCCAAAATATTCATAAGACCACAGACATTGTTACAAAATATCAAATCATTATCTTGTGAAAAAAGCTTTTAAGTCTTCATCTCGATGTCGAAAAAAGTTATTTTTGTATTTGGTTGCAATAAATTCCATCCTTTTAATCGAGATCCTAAAAGTTCTCCTTGTTGTTTAGACAAGTGTAAATCACGAACTAAATCATTAAGATCTCCTTGAGATAATAGGTGTGGCGTTTCTTCCTTGAGACAGATAGATGAAGAAGCAATTTGAAAATCAGGATCAGTACTTTTACTATCTGTTTCCTCTGATTCAGTTGAAAGATCAGAGCGCTGAGGTGGTTCTGGTATAGGTAGATCTTCACTGTGAGGAATCGGTTTTCTGGCAGATGACACATCAGGATACTTAACCTGTTTTTTCGTTTTAATTGTAATGCCTTTTGTATTAGTCAGACAAAAATAACAATTAGTTGAATGGTCTGTCGGTTCCATCCAAATCATCGGAATCCCGAAAGGCATAGATCGAGATCTTTTTTCCCATCCCGTAAGAAGTCCAACACATGTAACACAACAGATGTGAGGAACCCACACTTTATCTTGCTGCCCAACAGGAAAACCAAAATAACTTTCATATAATTTTTTTATTAAAGGTGTTAAATTTCGTCGTTGAGACACAAAAGTAATTTCACCACAAATGTAACAGAACTTGTCAGGATCATTTTTACACTTTCTTGACATTTTTTACGAATCACTTCACTCAGCAAACACAAAACACAGCCACTTTTCTGAAAAATAAAACGCTGAATTAAAAAATAATAAGGAAAAAACAATTAATATTAAATTTTACTGACAATTGCCGGAACGCGGAAACTAGTCCTAATCAAATTAATATACATATGATTTTGTGGAGAGGTTAGGTTGATATTTCGGAATTTTTGGTTCTGAATTGTCTATTTTCCTAAAAAAGAAACTACAATGCTTCCCTAATTTTATGATTTAACCCTATATAACCCATAACAAAAACGTGTAGTAATAGAGGAATATACCAAAATATAAAATACAGAGTGATCTATTAAAAAACCTTAACTTCGTCAGGCTTTGGTGAGCAACCCTGTATAAATCAAAATTTGACGAAAATCGATCGGACATACCTGCGTGACGGCAAAGCCACCGGCGCGTTGTTGGGCTTAGTAAATCCCCATTTTATGTATGATTGATGTTGATGATATTGTATAGGAGCTTAACTGCACAAAATCTCAGGTCTAGTCAAATACATACAGGTAGCCTTACACTAACTCTCCAATTATAGTCTATTTAAGTTACATATGCAAAATTTTAAACCGTGATCAACGTGTAATACCACGAACAGCTATTTGTTAAGAGGCAATAAAACATAATTGTAAACCTAAAGCATTGCCTTCCAACCAAGAGCTGTAAAGAAAACGCGATATCACGCGATGTCACGCACGTTGATCACGGTTTATAATTTTGCATATGTAACATGGACAGAGTTTATATTGTTTTTATATTCTGCACAACCAAGAAAGATTTAAAGTAGCTAAAATCCTAAGCCTAAAAAAGAGTTCTCTTGTTTAAAGTCGAAAAGCGTTTTCTGACAAAAACCAATTTTGTTAAATGCGTTTCTGCATTTACAATATTTAATATCATAAACCAAGCTCCTGTTTGAATAAACATCTTCAATTGTAGTATGATTTTTTTATACTATTTTCAAACTTACCAGAACTAACTAGTTTAAAAAAACTTCTACAAATTGACAGTTAGGTACCGAGTGTCATGTTTTAGGAAAGGTCCGGGAAGCCCCACCCCAGCGGGTAACGCCGTCTCTAATTTCTAAACGCAACCTCCAATCGGTCCGATATCTATCAATAAGTACAAACATTAAAGCTAAAATGCCTACTTGGCTGATTTGCATCCTCAGAGACCGCTTTTAATCCAGAAGTCGTCGAAAAAACGTTTTGGATATAGTTTAATGTAATTTTTCTTTCGTAAAAAATATAATTGTTAGCACCAAACATAGGTATTAATTTAAATTATTTATATATAAAAATGAAGGTAATCAAATTTAGGGCTTATTGTTAAAACGCGATTAGTCTACAATCACAAAAAAGGCAGTTATAAAATTTAAGTAAAATATATTAAATTTACTTTTATCAAAAATACACTTGAATACCTTTAATGACTTATTAAACTTCATGGATATTACTTTAAACTTATTTATTGTCGTTTAACATATTAATAATAATTAAATTTATTAATTAATTAATAATTACCATATTTCGGTGGCAATAAGCCCGTCAATTGTATTATATTAAGTATTATTATATTAATATGTTTTGTAAGCTTTGTAAAAAAATTAAAATAAAAAATATCGGGCAAGACCGCTTTGGCCAAGGTGCCACTAAACCATACATATTATTCGATTTAGCTCCGTAGATACTTAAAATTTTGTTAATATTAAAAATATTTTAATTTATTTAGTTTGTTTTTACCTATGTATACAAAACGAGAAAAAAATATATTTTTGGTGGTGTTATTTCTTAGTTCTATGTTTGTTGGGACCGTAACACTATTGTAATTAGATGCAACACCTTTTGTTATTAATCATTTGTTTTATTTAATAAATTATCCTAATTTTATTATTATTAGAATAGTACCTGCCTTTTACATATGTATTTGCAAAATGTGGGTATTTTGGGATCAATAATGTTTGTCGGTTTATGTATATTCGCACCTCCGGGTCAGCTCAACTGATATCGGGCTGGCTGTCGATATCTCGTGCGGCCGTGCTCTTAGTTTTTCGTTGTTGCACGAGAAAAAAAATCTAAATGAAAACAAAGAATTACATCAATGGATTAAATGGTAAGTCATCTGTAACCACACGCCGTTATCGTTTTGGAATTTGGCTTTGTTTTACATTACCATTTATGTCAGTAAGTTTTTTCATTAGTTTTATTTAAAAAGAAAATACAGTCCACTCTTTGCAATGTTCATAATTTGATTATAAAAAAATATCTTAATATCTTGAGTTTATAATAAATATTAGGTAACAATTTATATAGTTTTTTAATTTACAAATATTTTATTTTATGGTAGAGAATATCTAAATTGGTGGGCGGCGCTATCCAACCTATTAGGCATCTCTACGCATTGATTGGGTCTTAAAAACATAAAGTTGTTTTTACTGAAAAATAATAAACACTTATATGTTACTGACACAATTTTTAAATTAGCTTAAGTGAATGGAGATTTTCGGACCTCTTCCATATTAACAACCATTTTTGATTCATTATTTTAAATCTAAATATCAGTTTGTTTACCTAATTTTTAGTTTCCGAACGACAGTACCTTTTTAGTCAGGCAATTCAAAAACACTACGGCAATTAAGTTATAAGTTATTTACAAACTTAAAGTCAAAGTTAAGCTAAATTACTTTTTTTAAAACGTTTGTTAATATTGTATTTTTTTTTGTAATATTGTAGGGAAAATTGGCCTAAAATGACAAAGTTTTGCCTATATTTAAAAAAAACAATATTGCGATTTATAATGACAAATTGTATTGTGCCTTTCTTACTTATTTTTAGTCATTTCTTAGGCAAAGATTAACCCAATATAACATAAAAAATATATAACGACTATTTTTTTTATAATTTTTTAAAGTAGGTATGTCATTTTAGGCAGGATTTTGGATAAACTGACACAATAGTTTAGGCTAAAATGGAATATACCTTTAACAGCAGGTTTCAAGGATTTTATGAAGTAAAGTAAAAAAATAATATAGAACGTAAACCTATATGTATGTAAAATTAACTCTTAGCAACGAAGTTCACAGATAAATTTCTTTGTCCTAGGGGAGACATAAGTGTATTCGGCATGGTCCCATTTTGAACAACTTTGGCGTGTAGATTTCATTTATATTTACACACCATCAAGAAAAAAGATTTTTACGTTAACAAACACGTTGACATATATGTATTATATCATTTTACACTTATTACATGTTTGTTTGTCATTTTACTCAAAAAAGACAATTTAGCAAACATGTTTAAATTTAAAAATACAGGGTGCGTTTTTTTAAAACTTACAATGACTATATTTTCTTAACCACGGCAAATAACCAAAAATAAAAAATACCATTTTTATAATACTCGGGAAATTACAAATGACGTATTTTTTAAAGGACCTCTATCAACCCCTTAAGCTGCACCCCCAGTCTCTTTAAAATCTTAAATGGCACATCCCTTATGGGGTACGTGTCTAAAAGTTTATAAAAATGCATTTTGTAAGTCATAAAAAGTTCGTGTAAAAGCAAATACTACCCTTAAGTTTTATAAAATCGTATTTTATTATTCACAAAGCGTACCAGAAAATGTCAAATTAAATTGAAGTTACTTTAATTAAAGATTAATAATAAATTAAAATAATACTACCTGTAGAGCTAACCCGCTCCCTTAATAAGTTCTGGTTAGTCCTCTTTCAGAATTTTTGTCGAGAAAAAAAGTAATAGCAACTGGTCTTCGTAGTTAACCGCTTGTGCAACACAACTAACCAGAACTTCTTATGGGGCGGGTAAGCTCTAGAGGGAGTATACTTTTAATTTATTGTTTATTGTATATTAATTTATTTGGACATTTTCTTACTCTTTATGAATAATAAAGTATAATTTTTCTAAAATTTTAGGGTGGTATGTAATTTTACGCAATTTTTTTATGACCAACAAAAGCATTTTCCTAAGCTTTTAGAGAGGTGTCACAAAGGGGCGTTATCATTTAAAATTTTAAAGTGACTGAGGGTGCAGCTTGAGGGGTTGATAAGGGTCTTTCGAAAAATAGGTCATTTATATTTCCCCGGCTATTACAGAAATGGTATTTTTTATTTTTTAAATTTCCGTGGTTTAAAAAATATATCCAGTGTAAGTTTTAAAAACGCACTCTGTATAAATAAACCTTATTTATAATCATTATTATAAATAAACATAAATGATTAAATAAAAAAATAACAAAGTTTTTAACTTCGCAAAAATACACAAATTCTAAGTGATCAAAAATATTTTGATTAATGTCGTGCAAATAAGAGGTGTTCCCCTGTACCTTAATTTCAATATTTACGGCAGTGATAATATTACACACTCCAACACGTTTAAAGAGGTCGCTGCTAAAGCAAGAAATTAAAAAGATCGAGTTTTAAATTTATAGAACAATATACAGTGTGTGCCCTTTAAAATAACAAGGTTGCCTTATATCGTAAAATCAGTCATTTTGTTTTTGTGCTAATAAAATGTAATAATGATATGAAGAAGATATATTAAAAAACTTAAAAACAATAATTAAAGCTAAAAGTTTGTCAGCGCATGCTCCCAACATACATAGGCGATAGGAAACTATGAAGTTTTACTCATAATGTCTTTTGCAAGTACCAGATAGCTGAAAAATTACTTTCGTCATTTTGTAAAACATAAATTTAATATAATATGGTACTTGGATACCTACTAAAGATATTTCCTTGGGCCACACAAAAATGTTTGTCCACAAGCAGGTTGGCCCTGTCAAAACTATCTGCCGACTGAGGAAATAGCTTCCAATAGGTACCCAAGTAACATACAGTGTGTCTACGTAAGTTGGCGTCATAGGGAAATCTTTTGTATTATTAATTTTACCTTTTAGCCTTAACATTTTTTCTATTTGTTAGTTCTAAAAGCATAAGGTGTTACAAACAGTTTTAAAGAAAATTTTTGGTAAAATTTTACGAAAAAAGAAAGTTATTCTTTATAAGTTCTGCATAGTCCGAAACCAAAGTAACCATCAGATATTAAATTGTCATCTACGAGGATTGGCCAAAAATCAAATTTTTTTCTTAAGAGTAAAATACCTGCATTTTTGCTAATACCGAAAATTGTTATAAAGAAAAGATGTTTAAAATTAAAAATTTAATCTAAAAATATAATTTCGATTATTTAGATTTTTTTGCTAGAATCAATAAAATTTCAGTTTTTACAATAATACATTGTTTTTGTTTTAATAACACCAAATTTAATGTGTTAACCTAAATTTCCACCATTATCGCAAAAATATATATATTTTGTTTTTGTAAATAAACAACAATGCATATTTAGAAGTTATTTTAAATTGTACCAATCTTTTCCTTATAATTTTCGATATTAGCAAAAAAACAGGTATTTTAATTTTAAGCAAAAATTAGATTTTTGGCTAAATACCATAGATGACAGATACAATTTAATATCTGATGAATACTTTTAGGATTTGGACCATGTAGAACCTTTTATTAAGAATAACCTTTTTGGTAAAATTAATATTATTAAAAATGATATCCATATGTCGCCAACTTACGTAGACACGCAAATTCGGCTTTTACAAAATGACGAAAGTGATTTTTCAATTAATTAACCTTTGGTACCCGGTACCTGCCAAAGCCACTATGACTTTAACTTTAAAGTTTTTCTATTCTTCTACCTATGTTGGGAGCATGCGCTGACAAACTTTCAGCTTTTACGAAATGATGAAGGGCTGCCGCTCACGGGCTCTGACACGATAACCATCGTCAGCGTCGAGCGGCTGATTTAAATAAACAATTTCTTTATTCTCACATAAAGATCAAAGACAGCGCTCTCACATTTTCCGCTCAATGCTTGGCAGCTTACGCTGACCCTTAGTATCATGTCTGAGGCTTTACTCTATAAGGCTTTTTGCATAAATTTCATGGTAATAACATTATTTGTTCTAAAGATATTCGCAATCAAAACGGGCAAAATATGGGCGGTCACCCTGTTTTTTAATAAAATTAGTAACTTTTATTTATAGTTCTTTTTTTTAATTATATTAAAATATTATTAACCATTTAACGTTAACTCCACATAACTGTTCCTTTTAAAACATATAAAGTCTTAAACAAGTCAATTTAAAAAAAAGACACGAGTAATTAGGCTTTCTGAATGGAAAAAGTAGCGTAGGTTCTCTTAATCTTTTTATTTGTATATTTTTAAACTGTTTTTGGTAATTGTTTGAGAAAGTGATATACCATTTTGGGCAATACATTTTGAAATTATAACTTATTAGAGGTATAAACAAAAATTGAAATTAATGTTTTCGGTAAAAAAAAGTTGGGTTTGTGGTTTTGTCTTAAGGAGGTATTCTAATGAAGAAATTAGGAAAAATTAGGAAAAGTAGTTTTTAATAATTTGGTAGATTAGGTATTTAAGAACATCTCCATTAAGGGATTTTTAAGAGTCGAATTATTTTTGAAGTTAGAGCCGTTTTACTGACGTGGCAACAAGACCAGTTTGAGGGGACGCACAGTGCGGACAAAGATAGGGAGCTGGGTCAAAAATTAATATATCAGTTGCTTTTTCAAAAATTAAGTTTTTAAGTACATGTTAAGGTATGTACACATCAAAAAATACACATGAACAAACATCTGCGGGCAAACGTTTTTCTTTAGTGTGTACGTGAAAACGGCAAACAAACATTTATTTGTTCTTGTTCACACATGTTAGAGTAGATATCGGTACATCAAAGATAAATTTTGTTAGACTAGTTTTAGTGTGGACGGGATATTTGTGTTTCAAAATGTTTGCTTAGTTTAAATCATAAACGCCTCACTCGCAAATAATTTTTTTATCGTCATCCATAACTGATCGAACTAGTCGAACAAGAGTGAACGAATATTTGTTTGCGCTGTGTAGACAGAAAAGCGAACAGCAAACAAAAATTACATACAAACAAGGTGAACAAGGACGAATGTTTGTTTTTGTTTATTTTTCGGTGTATACATACCTTTATAAAACATATTCTTTAAGTGCATTTAAATTAGCGCAAACACAAGCGAACGAACGTTCGTTCGCTGTAATTTAAATGCACACATTTGCCGACACCCGTTGGAATATGTACAAACTCGAACAAAAACGTGTTCGTTCATTCGCCTGTGTTTGCTTTAATTTAACGTACCTTTACGATCAGATTATGCGCAATTTTACATGACTTACATATTCGTTGAGATTTTTAAAATACAGTAAAATATAACATTTTATTGTCACAAAATACACCTAAAAATAAATATAATGTTTTTAAATAATTTTAATTTTTGTTGCTTTTCATTATAAAAATTGAATAAAAAAATTAAATACATTGTTCTTTAAAATAAAATTGATAGTTAATTATCCTGCAATGCATTTTGGAACGTTCAAAGCCTTAACCCATTTTTTATGTGTTCTAAAAGCACTTACAAACTGTTTTAAAAAACATTTAGGTCAAATTTCAAAATCTAGGTAGTCATGGGTCAGAAAATTCTCCGTTTTTATGATACTGGTTGTTTAATTTACTGCGTCTTAAAAGTTTATTTTCCATTTTTTAAAAATTGCTCGGAATATTAAGATAAGACTTGGTACATTCAAATATATTATACAGAATTAGTTTTGCGTTTACAAAACTGTTTTATTAAGTTTGCCAAGAACAAATACAAAAGTAAACAAATTTAAATAGGGATATGTATCTAAATACTGGTTTCACCTTCACTAAACAGATTTAAAACTAGCCGTCTAAAACTAACAAGTCGTTGGCCAAAAGGATCCAAATTATGAATGTTAACAAATCGACACATTCTCGCAAGTGGGGAGAAATAGCCATAATTTGTATGATGAAACGCAACATTGAACAACACGCTACCACGGGTTCTGTGCAGTGTATTTAAGGATATTTTTGTAAAAGAGATGGGCAAGAAACATTACCATTTACAAGTTTATAAAAGAAAATAGCATCAGCAAGAGTCCTGCGGTTTTCCAAAGTAGTAATTTTGAAAGCATTTGATACTAGTCTATAATCAATATAAAAATTATTTCGATGAATATTTATTCCAGCCCTTAAAAGCTACAAAGTACGTAGAAATCTACGCGTGCACAGATTCAATTTCGACAGTACTACATTGGTAATGGGGAGCCCAAACCACAGAGGCATATTCTAAAACCCGAGCGAACCACTGAACAGTACAACAACTTTAAATTGTATTAGGCGTAAAATGTTTGCTGCTTCTCGCATTAAATCCCAAATTTCTTAAACCACTCTGAACTATGTTCTTAATATTGACTAGCGAAAAGTTAGCTGGACTCGTCCAATAGCACACCCAGATCCCTAACCCCAGTAAGCGACTCGAGTTAGAGCGTGTCGTTCAGAACATATCTGTTGGTGTATGATATTTTGCCCCTCTACCAAATGAGACAAAGACATGCAATTTCCAACATTCAAATTCAGTCCATTTTTTGGGACCAATTATACAAGCTACACAAATCTTCCTGTAAACAATCTTTATCCGAGCAGTCTTTAATTAAGGTCCAGGTTCTGACGCACTGTTTGTTAAATAAAAATTAGTTTATTCCTTAGTGTAGTGTAGTAATAAAATTAATAGGGACAAAAAATACATAATACCCCATATCGTAAAAATTGTCCGTTTCTGTACCCATTTTTAGATTTTTTTATACATTTTTAGAGGCATGAACCTGAATTTTTCAAGCTAGTTCTCTTGGTTTACGTTTTAGCAGCAACTTTTACCCCCTACCCTTTTATGTTTTAAAAATTGCAGCCTGAAAGAAGCCTATAAACTATTTAAAAAACAGACCTTTATTTTTAAAAAGCCGCTTATTTATAAAAAGTTTTTTTTTCTGTTTTGGTGGTTTACGCGATTACGACATTCGTATTATTCAAGAATTTGTCAATTTTTATATTTTTGAATCATCATAAGGACGTCTATTTATTTATTTTGTTTAAAATTAATTTTGTTTTCACTTTATACAGGGTATCCGGAAATTACGCGTCAGGATTTCTGTGGGCGATTCTGCACGAAACATTTATTTAACAAACATCTTAACAAAATTTTCAAAAACTTAAAGTTAACGGTGAGATACAGGGTATTATAAAAAAAACATTTGTTTATAAAATGTAATCATTTTTATGTTTTTTTTTTAGTGTACTGTTTTTCACAAAATTTTGAATACATATCAATAACAAATTACCTATTAACAACGTTTGTTTCTAAGGCTTGCTTTATTAATTTTGAAAATCAGAATTTCTAAATAAACGTACGTAAATGTCTAAAGTCGTTTTTCTCCAAAACCGTTCATTTTAAGTCAATAAAAAGAGGACCTATAGGTTATTTTAATGCTCTTTATTAATTTTATATCGAAATTTATAAAATTTATTTAAAAAAGCACAGTTTAGGCCCTGTGGCATTGACTACTGGCGTCATAGGGTGAATACAAATAATCATTAGTGATATGTGTGCAAAATATGGTAAAAATCAATATACTAGAAAAAGGGATTTAAAAAAACAGCCTGTATCTCCGTTAATTTTGAGTTAAAATTTTTTTATTTAAGTTTATTGCATTAATTTTTGTGCAGAATCGCCCACAAAATCCTGACGCGCAATTTCCGGACAACATGTATATGAATAAAGAACTAATAAAAAAATGGATTGTTATAAGATCAATTGTTTTTTTTTATTCATTAACAAAAAGTGCTCAAAATTCGGGTCTTTAAACTAAAATACCCCCTTAAAGAACAACGGAAATTCTAACTTTGTGCCGACACAAAAAAGGGATAAATGATCGCAGATTGCATCTTTAGTTAGAAATAATCTGGTATGTGATGTGGCCTAAATCTTTAGGGATGATACGATCTCTTGCCTTTTTTGGTATTAAGGTGTTTTACAGATTAATGTTTTTTTTGTCTAAAACTTTTTTTTATCTGCGCACAAGCACTCCTTAATTTTTTTAAATTGCCGCAGTATTTATAAAAATTTTAAAATGATAAAGAAATATTGAACATTAAAATAAGGCCAGGCAGTAACAATACCGAACTTATTGACATCTGAGCTTGCGGAGATACATGGTGTACTAGGGTGTCCCTTATTTCCCATATCGATTTTTTTTAGCGATCACCCCCTGTACTTTTACTTTATAGCCTAAAAAATTATCCAATATAAAAATGCTCTTAATTCATAATTTAAACCGTACCGAAATTATGTTGCTTTTCCCATTTAAATAACATGGGATTTTGGACTTTTTACTTTTTTTCCTATATACAAATAGATAAAAAAATCTACGTATTACATATTCTAATGGAAAATTTAACGCTCTACAAAAAGGTTGTTTACGCATTTTCGATTAGGTCACTCTTTGAGAGTTATTTAGCGTCAAACGTTGAGATAAGATTGAGTTGTGGCCATCTTTGGGAATTTAATAGTAAACCGGCATTTATTAAATAAAACACTCTGTATATTACATCACCAACGAATAGATATTTTAAAAGCTTTAGGAAAATACCACGTTTGATATATCTATCTCGTATATTTTAAAAAATATGGCCATTCAAATTATGATTGAAAATTATGTTAAATTTTTATTATATCTTCAGCTCTAGGCTAAAAGTTTAGTGTCGAAGATAAAAATAAAATAGACACTATACTCACCATTTTTTAGATTTAAATGGCCATATTTCCAAAACTATAAGAGATAGACATATTATATGTGGTATTTACTTAGAGCTCTTGAAAATATCTTTTATTACTGATGTAATATACAAAGTGTTTTATTTAGAAAATGCCGGTTTATATTAAATTCCCAAGGATGGCCACAACTCAATCTTATTTCAACGTTTGACGATAAATAACTTTTAAAGAAGTGACTTAATCAAAAATTCGTAAGAGATATTTTTTGTTGGCCGTGAAAGTAAATTTTTCTCTCTGTGTCTGAGAAAAGAAAAGGAGAAATCCAAAAATCTCATATTATTCAAATGGAAAAAGCAACATAATAATTATGAATTAAGAGCATTTTTACATCGGAGATTTTTTTAAAGTTCAGGGGGCGATTGCTAAAAAAATAGATTTGGGAAATAACGCACACCCTAATTTGTGTACACCATAAAACACGAAAGAAAAACCACGAATCGCTAACCGCATTTTATGAATGTTCAACAATTTTTTTATTTTTATACGATTAATATTACCTTAACAGGATCTGCAATAACTGTGAACTATGAGTACAGGCACTATTAAAGTCCGGTATAAATAATACCCGGTCCTAATAAGGCAACTTGCAATATTTCTCCATTGCTTTCTACATTTAATTACGAAACAGGATCGACAGTAACTCTATTAAACTCTATAACCTCAAACCTTAAGGGGTAATTTTTCAATGTATGTATATATGTTTTTTACCAATCTTGATATTTTTAGAGGGATTTGGGAGAAGTCAATAACAAAACAAGCACTATTAGTCACCCATGCCATGCCGGTATTTAGTTAGACTGTCTTTTTTTCTCACATTGCTTATGTGCTATGTTATTTACCTGATTCGGTATATAATAATAGTAATAATAATAACAATAAAGACCTTATTGTAAAAGAGATTTTACAAAAGTTGAATAATATATCCTCTTATCTTAACCTAAGAAAGAGAGAAACACAATAATTATATCATAAAAATATTTGTGTATTAATATACAGATTGTAAACATAGGTACTATATAAAATCAGAAATTATACTAATACTAGGTTTGCGAAACTATCATACTTTTTATTTTGCATTTAAATTTAGGTGGGCTTAGAGTTTTAATTCTATCTGTTACATTATTACATTTTAGAGCTATTTAATAGGTAAATGAACACTCAAAAGAGTTGTTTGGTGTAATCGTAGAGTTATTACGTATTTGTGCCTTAGATCTTAATTATGTGAGTTACACCTAAATTCAATTTTTTGGTATATATAAAAAAGTAGAAATTTTTTATGAATAACTTTGTAATACAAGACCAAGCTATTAATGCCCGTTCCCACAGACTTTTAATCAGGGACAGAATAGCTAAGTACACTTAATTTTAGGAAATCCTAAATCTGAAGTTTGGTTTCCACCAGTTTAAAATATGAAATACCTAGCTAAGTGGTAAACCCCACTAACAATTTTAGACGCCTTTAGTCGTCTTTACTAAGAATCACACCAAATTTAACGTTGCTGTTAGTAGAAAAGCTGTTCTTCCGACCAATTAAATTAACGTCGTAATGACTGAAAAACTAACCTTGAACCGGAAACGGTAGTCCTATTAACGTCTATAAGTCATTTTCTAAACTATGGTCTTTAGGGTACTTATTTTGGGAGAGAAGCTAATGACGCTTTAACGTTGCCTGAGAGCTACTTCCATAGTTGCAATTCACAACGTTGGCGATTGGTTGTAGCAACCTAGCAACGCGTACGGACCATTTTGATCAAAGAATTAACCTTTACCTGATAGATGGCGTTAACATTGGTCTAATCTTCGTAAAAATATAATTGCGATCGCGACTACCGGCTGCCATTTAAAAATGTGAAACTAGAAACAAAATCAAGGCAGCCATTTTGACATTTTAATGTGGAACAAAAAGAAAAACATAATTCTAATTATTTATCGATGTTTTCATGATTCTGTTGAAAGAAAAGGTTATTATAAATATAGCTATTATTTAAAGACATAATTTATTTGGTGTTTCAATGCTTATAACAATTTTCAAAAATTAAAAAAAATATTCTGCCTTATGTAAAACTGCTTATTTTAATGGCGCGTTTGTTTTTTTCTTACATTTTTGCAATATATTTGTCAGTAAACTGCAGTTTGTTTTAAAATTTGGATGACATGCGAATAAATCTGGGACACCTTCTTTACTACTCTGCCATGTACGGCGACTTATATATTTACTAAAAGTTGCCAAAATTATATTTTAGTAGACAAAGAGGTACCAATTTTTATTAATACAGTTTTCCTGTAGATGGCTTTACCCGAACAAGTTGCCTTCAGCAACGTTTTTACGTCGACTCACTTGCAATAGTTACATTTGCAACGTCCGGACGACTCAAAAATCATTCACCAAATTGGTGCAAAATAGAGTCGCTATGTAGGAAATTACAACGTAAGAACACAACGTTGCGTTGCGTTTGGCGACGTTGCGCCGTCAAATAATTGTTAGTTGGGAATATCACTGGGAACATCGCATGACTTTGGGGATTTCTGTTTTTCAAGAGATGTTTGTTGAATTTGTTTTTAATCTTGAACTGTGACTGAACTGGTAGCAAAGAGTGTTTTTTTTACGTTATAAAGCATCATGATATTTGTTTATAAAAATTCGATAGCAATTTGTTGGCCTATATTTTTGTTAATTTTAATTTGGTTAAAGACAACGTTTATGTATTAAATGTTAAATATATGAATATTTAAAATTAGATATTTATGTTTCTGAATCTCTATAGCTGTAGGGAAAAAGTTTTCTGTTAAGTATGTAGGTAATAAAATAATAAACACAAGTTGATTAGATATTTTTTTATTTGTGTGGCTTTTAAATTGGAAATCACTTTTGGTTATTTAAAATATTAATAAAATAATAGTTGCTTCATATTTACTAATATACAACAATTCAAACGAATTTTCTTACCACAATTGGTTTTTTTATTTTTGGTTTTATAAGAAAAAAATAAGTCCTAAAAATCAGCTTTTTAATAAAATAAGAATGTTCTATTCACATTTCAGGTAAAAAGTACAGGGTGGTGAGAAAATGTTAAATTGAAAAATGGATTAACAAAGAAACACTATTAGAATATGTTTTAGGAAAAATTTATATAAAGGGTGTATTGTGTAAAACTACTATTTGCACTGAAATCCACACTTTTAAAATCATTTGCAAGAATAACTTATTATAGCAGTAAAAGAAAAACGATCAAAAATAAAAAATAATTCTGTAATTTTGAAAATCTATGTTTTATTACCAATAAGGGTCCTATACAATATACCTTTAATACATTTTGTCCTAATATATATCTTTTAATAGTACTTTTTTAATCCATTTTTAATGTTTACATATTTAAAAATGACTACTTTTATTAGAACTTCGTCTGGAAAATTCATTTTGAACTATATTTAATATTTCATAGTTGTCATCAAATATATCCAACACAAACCAAAAAGCTTGCATCGATTATAATAAAAACTTGTGAACAATTTCTCTATACCTTAAACTAAATTGACGTGAAAAACTATTTTTTTTTAAATTATATTATTTTATTTCTCTAATACCCTGTTTTCTTCTTAGAAAATCTTAAGGTGGAGAATTTTCGACCCCTAAATTAGGGACGTTCCTAAGACGTTTTAGGGCGAGACTTCAGTTGGTGGAACAAAAACGACACATAACCTTAACTTATTCTCTACTAAGCATTAGAAAACCTCTAAAAAGTTGGTGAAAACGGGCATAAGCAACCTTCGTTTGCGCATATTCATCCACTTTCCTTAGTTTTGCACCTATGTCTCCATAGACGTAGAAACAAAAGGTAAAGGTAAAGTGCGACAGACCCAATACATCGCATAAGATTTTCCTCAAGTTTTTATTTATTATAATATGTCTTTGTTTGTAAATAAGTTTTAAATTAATATATGCTTTTTATTACAGTTACTTATATGTTTAGAGCACCTTAGATCAACATCTTATAACATGCCTAGATTCTTTTCCACACTAACACGATTTAGAGTCCCATTATTAACAACTAAATTTAAAAAGATGTTCTTGACGTTCCCTGCTAACCTTAGGCCCCAATAGTAAAGCTTGACATTTCTTGGGGTTCAGCTCCAAACAGTGATTTACGCAGGCTTTAAATGAGAATTGAAGATCATTATTCAGTTTAAGATTTGCCCACCGATATTCTTAGGTTTAAAGGACAGATAAATCTGGGTGTCATCAGCATACTGATGTACCGTGACGTGACTGAGATCATATAAATAATTAAAAAACAAATTAAAAATATTATATATTACTAGCGGACTCTTGCCCACTTCGTTGGGTGTTAATTATATTTTTATTTGACCTTTTTGTTTAACCATAGTATTCCTGAATAGTGTAGCTATCTGATTGGAAAAAATATCATGATCCGTTTAGTATTTCCGAAAATTAGTCCTTACAAACAAACAATCAAAGTTACAAACTTTGCCTCTTTATTTATTTTATTTGTCTAATGAATATCAAAGAAATATATATATATATATATATATATATATATATATATATATATATATATATATATATATATATATATATATATATATATATATATATTTCTTTTGATATTCATTAGACTAATAAAATAAATAAAGAGGCAAAGTTTGTAACTTGATTGTTTGTTTGTAGACTAATCTTTCGGAAATACTAAACGGATCATGATATTTTATATATATATATATATATATATATATATATATATATATATATATATATATATAAAATATTTTATATATATATATATATATATATATATATATATATTTCTTTGATATTCATTAGACTAATAAAATAAATAAAGAGGCAAAGTTTGTAACTTTGATTGTTTGTTTGTAAGGACTAATTTTCGGAAATACTAAACGGATCATGATATTTTTTTTCCAATCAGATAGCTACACATATATATATATATATATATATATATATATATATATATATATATATATATATATATATATATAAAATAAGTAAGTTAATTGCTTTTGTATTCTTATCTATTTTTATAAAAAAAAAAACAAAAGAAATCTTCTTTCGCAGAGAATCGAACCCGGGCCGCCCGCATGACAGGTGAACATTCTTCCACTGGAGTACCAGGGCTTATTTAGGGAAGTTAGAAACTTCCTTATACCAGCAATGTAGGCGAAAAAATGTGTTTATTTAAGAATTCACCTTAAAAATATATTTAGAACTAGGACTAACCTAAAACTAGCCGGAACTAATTATACATAAAAGCCTTTCTCTTAAATTACTCTATCCATTTAAAAACTGCATTAAAATCCGTTAAGCAGTTTTAAAGATCGAAACAAACATACATATAACAGACAGACGCGAAAAAAAAATATCAAAGAAAAAAGTGGTACTAAAAATAGTAAATTTTTTGCTTTTTTATTCTTATCTATTTTCATATATAAAAAACCTGATTCCGCAGAAAATCAAACCCGGGCCAACCGCGTGACAGGTGCAGCATTCTACCACTGGACTAATCGGAACTTATAAACTTAACCTTACAAAGTTTATAGTTTATTCAAGATAGCCTGATCCATGTCCACTCCTGTTGGGCGTTAATATCTGAACTTTTGTTTATTCGTAAAGTCAAATATGACCTATAACAGTCCTAAATAGTGTAGCTTTCTTGATTGTGAGATACTTTTTATGATAGCAAAGACAAATATAGTTTCTATAATTGTCTTTGATGATGGGTTCCTGTACTTCCGAACAACAAATAAACAAACAAACCCATAAACAAAGTTATAAACTTCACCTCTTTATACAGTGTGTTTCAGAACTATGGGATCAAACTTTTAGATGTGATCCCTTATGTATATTCTAAGAAAAAGAGTCCCTGCAAACATATGTTCTGAAGTTGCTTCTCTCTTACTGAGATACAGAACGGTTAAAATTTAAGAAGAAAATAAGTTTTTACTAAATATTTTTAATATGCTTGAGCCGACTTAGAATAAAATTTGATACATTTATTTAAAGTACTAGTGGCAAGGTTCATTTAGCCCTAACCAGATTGTTATTATTGGGTCCAGTGGTGTCTCAGTGGGCACCGCAACTTATTTTATTGAGAAAAAATTACGCCACTGACTTTTTGACTTTTATTTTTTTATAATTAAGCAGTTAATATTACAACTTTCTAAATTCTTGTATTTTTTTTTGTATCTACCTTTGTTTTGAGAAAAATATTTAAACTTAATTTCTTCTAAAAGTAGCCATATACAACATAATATAAAAGCCAAAATTAAAATAAAACAATTATTTGCCCTAAAATAAATTAGCAGTAGTGTATTTTATCAAAAATTGTTCATTTTTCCTTTTATTAATAAGGGAATTTATATTTTTTTATTTTAGATTTTTATGCTGTTTAGGCAACTTTTAGAATGACTTAAAGTGGCTCAGTTGCGGTGCCCACCGGAGACGCCACTGGACTCAATAATAACAATTTGGTTAGGCTAAATAAGCACTTTATTAATTTAAATTAATTTAATTAAAAATATTAAAAAAACTATTTTTTTCTTAATTCCGTATCTCAGTAAGTAAGCAACTGCGGACATAGGTTTATAGGAACTTTTTTTTATAAAATAACATAAGCAATCGCACCTTAAAGTTCTGAAACACCCTGTTTATTAGTGTAGATTACACCGGCACACAAAAAAAAAACTTCTGTGGCAGCGGACGCGACCTATTCACTACGGTATGTTTTTGACCCTCTGAACTGAACTTTCAAGTCAGCTTAGGCACATACGGGTCCAACTAACACTGCAAAACCGTAAAAAATGGGTAAAATTTTCGCTATTTCTTACGGTTTTTTTTAATTTACTTAAAATTGACGTTGTCACGGTCTAAACAAATGTAAAATTTAAATTCAGCGGGTCAAAAAACATGCCCCTAGACGGTCGCGTCTGGTGTACATTTTTTTTTATATAGTGGACGCGACTCGTCTACAGCAGCATGCTTTTCGATCTGCTGAATCCGAAATTAGGTCAGTTTAGCTGTACGACTCCCAATTTTGAATAAATTGCAAAAAAAATTTGGACCAGTTTTTAAATTTTTTTCTCAATTTACTCGAAATTGGGACCTGTACGGCCTAAACTGACTTAAAATTTGATTTAGAGGATTGAAAAACATACCCGTAGATAGGTCGCGTCCGGTGCACAAAACTTTAGTGTGCCGGTGTTAATATAATTAAAGAACAAATAAAAAAGTGGTTTTATACTGCAAAATTAGATATTTGCACAATTTTATAAACTATTTTTATACTTCTAAAATATTAGTATTTTGTTTTATTTTTTTTTCAGCTGACAGTCATTATAAGATCCAGTTTGGCATTTTGGGAAAGGGCCAAGATCAGGACACTTAAAATGACCATTATTATAGTATTTGTGTTTTTGTATGTTGGACCCCTTATCACGTAATGTGTATTTCAGGTGTAAATATTTTCTCTTTGTATATTGATTTTATCAAGTCGTGCATCACATATTGGGCTTATATTAACCATCTTAATATAACAAAAGGGTTGTACTAATTTAAGTACCAACTTTTTAGCTGGTATAAAGACGAAATAAACCAAAAAATTTTATGTTTTAAAACGAAATTTTGGTAAAAATGTTTGCATGGTCTAAAACTTAGAAATACGAAATTTTACCTCGATTTGTATTATATTAAATTTGTGACTTTTTACAGTATTTGATTGTTAATAAAAAGTAAAAACATTTATTTATTTATTGTTTAACAAAGATTCATTTCTTTACCTCTTCAGAATAATCCAACAATGTGAAAAAATGTTATGATTGTAGTTTAATAATAATCGGGCTTCTTTATGTTAACATACAATTAAAAAAAAGTTGTTAATTAATTAATGGATAACTAATGAAAAAATGGGGATAAAAATTTTTGGCGGCGGACAATTATTTATTCATGTATCCTAATTGTGCCAAAAATTTTTATTCTTTAATTTTCTTAATTTATATGACAAAATGACCCTGTTGTTGCCGTGTCCGAGGACGGACCTCGCGCGGAAGTCGGACTGCCTGCTTTTAGCGCTATTTTCAGGGCTCTGTAAAAATGTGAGTATTTAAGATACAGTTCTCTTTTTAAATCTTTTTAAATTTAAGATATCCTTTATAGTTTTTGAGATATCCAAAAAAACCAACCCCTACTTTTTTTTCATTTATTGTTAATAACTTTTTTCTATTTTTATCAGCCCCTTTCAGGACTTTTCCTTAAACTTTCTATACATTATTCCAAATCGAATGACACCTCGATTGTAATTTTCAGAGAATATACAAAAATTTTCCTCCAAAAGGTACATATTGACCAGACTATTTTACTATAGAAATAGAGCTGTATTACACAATTTAAACGATAGAAAGGCTTGTCGCAAGATGTTAAAAGCAATTAACTTTTTACTTTTTATTTATTGCCAAACAGGTTGCTTTGGCTTAGTCTGTTCTTATTCAAAGCATCATTGTTGCAAGGTTTTGTTTGCCTGGTAATTTTAAAGGTACGCGCCCATTTATTCGCATCGGACGGACGCATCGGACGATCGGATCGGACAAAAATAATTAATTACATTATTTTCATTGGAGAAAGGTACACTTGTTCGCATCGTCCGCATCGCATCGTAGGAATTCCGCCTAGGATATCCGAGAGAGAATGAAATCCGGCAATGCGGTGCGTGTCGATGACGACATACGGAAATCCGCCTAAATGGGTGACAGGTCGCGACGGGAATCGGCCACCAGCAGTAGTCGTATTTTATAATTAAAATCAGTAAATATTGCAGAAATTAAAAATGGATGATGGGTTATTAATAACGTTGGTACAACAGTACGAAGAAATTTATAATTTAAAACATAAGCACTACAGTAACCAACAGAGACGTCAAAATATTTGGGAAGAAATCGGTGAAAAAATGAAACAAAAAGGTAAATGGGAATTTTATTGTTGTTTTCGGGTATGGTGTCATATAATGGAATGCGATTTTTACAATTTTTTTAATATAATGTGAAAGAATATTCACTAATTAGTAGATTTATGCAAAAAATCGGAGGATGAACCATATTTTATATGGAAAAAAATAAAAAATTGGTAATAATTGTACCTTTCATGCCCATGTATTAGGCATGTAGGTAATGGTTACGTTAATACTTTACAACAGTAATAGGTACCATGGTTAGTGACATTTTTAATTAAATATTCTCCTTCTCGAACTTTCCTTAATTGCCACTCGACGGAACCTTCTACGGAATTAAAATAATTTTTAAATTTTTCTCTTACTTCTATTGCATCTACGGCCGCGTTACCACCAATCCCATTAAAATTCTTCAAGCCTTTTGCATTGTGAATGGTAATAGCCAAATCATTATCATTCCAGTAACATGTGTCGTTTCTTAAATAGTTGTGTAAACAACAGCATGCACTGACGGTAATATTTAAATGCTCGGGTGACATACATAATTTTCTTTCAAAAATTCTAAATTTTCGTACAAGAATTCCGAAGCAATTTTCAGAAACATTACGCCCTCGACTTAGCCTATAATTGAATATCTTCTTTGTTTCATCTGCCCTAACTTGATCAATTGAATATGGCCTCATAAAATGTTTGCCCAATGGGAACGCTTCGTCACCAATCATAACATATGGTAGCACCTCTTGGCTTCCTGGTAGATGCTTCGCAGGAGGTAAATTCAATTCATTTCTCTTTAAGGCTTTCCCTAATGCAGATGAAGCAAATATTCCGCCATCCGAATTCTTGCCATATGCTCCTATATCAACCACAATAAATCTATAGTTCGCATCTACTAGTGCTAATAAAACAATACTGAATGTTTTTTGTAACAAAAGTAATTAGAGCCACTGTTTGGGGGAGCTTGTATTACAACATGTTTTCCATCCATTGCCCCCAGTAGATTTGGAAAATTCCATTTTTCGTAAAAGTTTCTTGCTATTTCTTTCCACATATTTTCATCTGGAACTGGCATAACTATAGGATGTAATGTTTTCCAAATTGCTTGACAAGTTGAATAAACTATTTTACGCACTGTTGTTTCGCCCAAACCATAACTGAAGTGTAGGCTTTTAAAAGAGTTTCCAGTAGCAAGAAATCTGAAAAAAATATATTTTCAGGTAATACATGTAGAGAACGATGGGTAAGATTAAGAGATAATCATAGAAAAGCCCTAAAACTTCGTCAAACAAAAAGCGGACAAGCGGCAACCAATATGAAGGCTCCAAAATTTCACAAGGAGTTGACGTTTTTAATTCCATATTTGTTTGAAGAAGATGAGCGTAATAGTAATATCCCCAGAGAAGAAAACCATTCAGATGAAGTGCAAGATGAATTTGAAGATTCTCAACTCGAATGCGAATTGCAAAGTATTTGCAACGACGAATCTGAATTAAGTAGTACACCGACCGTTACTGCTTCAAGCCAAAAAATAAAAAACGTGTTCCAGTTAAAGAAGCTACTTGCAACTCTTCGGTGGCTTCAGTATTTGAAAACTATTTGCAAAAAAAGCAAAAGACTGCAATATCATCGAATGATTCTCTAACCACTTTTTTATGTCAATGGCTCAAACTGTGAAGACGTTTCCGTTGGTAGACCAAATAGCAATTAAACGAAAACTGTTTGAAAGTGTAAATGAAGTCGAAGCTAAACTTGCTGCAGCTAATTCAGTAGCAAATGTACGTGATTATTATGAAAATGCAACTACTTCACTTATTCCTTCAGAACAGTATCCCCCCTTCATTTCTAACGAAAACGCCAGATCTTATACAAATTTGTAATTTATAAGTTCTTTGTTAACTTTATGTTTTAAAAAAATAATAAATTTTCTTTTCTTACCTTAGACAAAGGGCTAGTCTTTCTATTGGTTGAATAGATTCCCGAAAAGTGCTGTTTTGTTTTTCTATAGCTGGGCTCACGATATTGAGAAGTTCACAAAATTTTTCATAGGTCATCCGGAAGTATTGAAAAAATTTTGCATCATCTTGTACTAAATCTTCAAAGAGGGTATGAAATTCTCCATAAATTTTTCTCTTCATATTTATATTATGAACCCAAAATCTTCGTTTTTTTCTGTTTTTCTTTTTTTTCTTCTTCCTCAAAAATGCACGCAATAACGAATAACTCTTCATCTGAACTATCCATTTTGACAACAAAATTAAAACTGAAAGTACCTACATAATAGGTATTCCGAAAATACGTCAGGCAAATCCGAATGTAGTGTGCGATGTTGATAAAAATATTACGATTCGTCCGATGCGTCCGTTACCTCCGATGCGAATAAATGGGCGCGTACCTTAAATAACTACTTAAGCTGCACGACTTAGGCATTCTTGCATTTTACATAGAGGACTTTTACTTGATACTTATATGGTAGAAAAACATAAAAAACTTGGTCCGCAATATTGGATTATTGTCACTTTATTTTTGATTATTTTCTTAGCAAACCCTTTTATTTGATACCCATATTGTAGAAATGCATTAAAAATAATCATCTTAGGTGTTCCGCCATGTTGGATTTTAGAATGACGTCACTTTAGTTTTAGGGTTACTCTTAGCAAGCCCTTTCATTTGATACCCATATTATGGATGAACACTAAATATACCTAGTTTGCCATCCTGGGAATTCCTACCATGTTAGACATAGAATGACGTCACACAGCTATTTATGCATTATTATCCATACTAAACGTGTGTATACGAAATTTTAGCTTAATCGGTTAAGACGGCGGTCTACCCTGCATTTACAAAATTACGTTTTATAATTTCATAAAAAGAATTTTAAAACAGTAATTCTGCCAAAAATGTTTTGTTCAAAGCACAATTTTAATAAAAAAATAAAAGAATCATTCAGCTGTATTCCTATTTCTATTTTAACTCTCTAGCCACAAAAAAATATATATTTTTTAATGGGTAGTTTTTTTCTTAAAACGAAATTTATTTATTTTTTTTTTCTGTAAAAGTCTAACCACCTTAGTACTTCAAACAGTTCGTCAACAGCGCATAGGATAAGTGCCAAGGTCACATACTCTTTCGACATACGACCCGAGGCACGAACCCGCGCCGACGTCCTTCGGTAATATTCATGGTAAGGTATTGCGCAAACTCTTCCAATGGTTAAAACCTGAATTTATTGTTTTCCAGTAAAATTTGTATTAGTGATCTTCTTGAAAATAATAATATGTAGCAATTTGTCCAAAAACCTACAAAAAGTATTTAAAAAGTTTCCAAATACAAATAATATAAATAGCCTCCTTCGGAAGTTTTCACTACACAGAAAATTTTTTGAATAATAACTTTACGAAAAAGTGCCTCTTCATAAAAAGTCCTGCTTGTTGGAAAGATAAAGTTCTACGAGAATATATACAGGGTGACCCACCATATTCGATCATTCTCAAGGCAGTAAGAAATCATAAGAATGTATGGGATACGAGTGCTGGTAGTATAAAAATTTATTTGGCACCATAGTAGGTTTCCTTCAAAACAGTGTGACGTCATCTGAGTTGAGGTTGCAAAGTGTGAATGAAACTCCTTATATTTTATAACGGTTTAAGATTCTATACAAAAAAAAACTTAAGTTAATTAATAGTGTTAGGTGCCTAATTTTTTCAGGTTTTAGTAATATTTGATTTGTTTTTAAAATGCAGGAGGTGCAAGTAAATTAATTTTATTTTGACACTATTAACTATGTAAATCCCCGTCACATAATTTTGAACATTCTGCCATATCATACGTGAGGGCATATCGAGATGAGATATTGTATAGGGTGTTAAAAAATAATTTTACTTCTTCAGGGATAATTCACGTTTATTTTCCTTACATTGCCTATGTTATTTAGCTGATTTGGTATGCTATCTATACACAATTTAAAAAGGTTTTTATTTGTCATCATCTGGTGTGTAAAAATATACAGGGTGTTCCATTTGAAATAAGAGAGGTTATTTCTATTTAATTGCCTTAAGTCTAAATGGATAGTAGTGTTAAAATACAATTAATTTACTTGCACCTCTATATTTTGAAAGAAAATCAAATAACACAAAAACTATTCTAATAATTAGACATTTAGTACTATTAATAAACATAAGGCCTTTTTTTCTGTAGAATCTAGAACCTGTATAAGCTAAAAATAATTTTATATTATAGCCTGTCCAATCCTATAAGCTTGCTAATTCACTTTTTTAAACCCTGTGGTTATATAGCCACAGACCGTGTCAAATGTGGTGGACCACCTTGGATATGTTGTATTTACAGGGTGGCTTCAAAGTTTTGTTTGCATAAAGAAAGTAAAATAAGTAAAATTAACTATTTGAGACAAAAAGAAAAATAGTTTACACTTAATTTTTCTACGTGACTCATAGGCGATTGGAAAAGCCAGTAACTACAACAATATATTTTTACATTTGTTTTTTATTTTCCAAAGTTACGGATTTTAAATCACCCTGTATATAATGGGGATTACAGTAGTATACCAGTATCGCTTTTAGTATTAGCAGGTTATTGTACCCTACTCTATTATTATTAATATACTAGTGATGTAACGAATCTTCGCATTCGCAAAAATTCGCATATTTTTGATATTCGCGTTCGCATTCGCATTCGCAAGAAACGATGCGAATGTTAGGCGAATGTCTTTGACAAACTAAAAGAAATTATACAAACTGTCCACGGATGGGGTTAATGAGAGAACAAATGGACCAAAATTTTATTTTTGAAAAAAGTCATTTTTAGTAAAATGTTTTGCTTGTTAAAAAATAGGATTCACCAAGAGAAAATAATAATTTTGTATACAGGGTTTGCAAATACTTTAAAAATGAGTTTTTCTTCGGAAGGAAACTATCTTTCTTTTTATTTTTTGGCAAAATTTTATTGGGAAAATTTATTTAGAATAATGTTTGTAATCGATAAGAACAATAATACAAAGTTTTATTAAACCTTAAAATTGGGCGAAAACGCCTTTATCACATTTATTTACAGCTAAAAATGCCTTGTGTAGGAATTTAAGAAAGCAAAGTACGATAGTTTTTTAGGTTATTTTATTATAAAAATATAAAATTTTAATTTTTGATAACTTAAAACCAGTTTCATGAAACTTTTGATACCCCTGTAACATTTATAAAATAAATTAATGCTATTCTAAATAAATTTTCTAAATGATATTTTGATTAAAAATAAAAAAGATAGTTTACTCGTGGAGAAAATAATGTTTTTAGGTTTTTGCAAACCCTGTATACAAAATCTACATTTTCTCAAAATTGACTTTTTTATTTCGAAAAATTAAAATTTTGGTCCATTTGTCCTGTTGTTAACTCCATCCGTGGACAGTCTGTATACTGGATTTAATGGATATGGAATGATGACACAACTAATAGAATTTATTATTTTTGTTTACTAAGTATTAGGTACAGGACCCTCGGAAACCGCTGCAGAGACGGTTTAATGAGAAAAAAATTGGGGAGAGTATTTATATTTAAGTCCGCCTTATCCAAATAAAAGAAAAAAATAGCAAGTAACACCAGCTATCGATAGAAATTTAAATTTCCTATATTACGGTACATAATTTGTATGTTCAAAAGTTGTCTATTACTGTTTCAAAGGTGTTTGAAATTTGAATGTTTTTCCAAACCCAGCCTTATCCATTAACGTTGATCCTACAAATCTCGCCTTATCCACATAAATATTTGAAAAACCAAAACTCGCCTTATACGGTAAGTTTTTATATGGAAATAAGATATTTACTTTCGAAATCAGCTTTATCCAGTTAACTATTGTGTGTGTATAACGCGGTAGTCGCGTAATATTAGTAAACAAGCACATTCAAAGCGAGCGGAAAGCTGTAAAAAGATGTAATTATTAGTTTACCACCTCAAAACATGAAAACAGAAAGTAACATCACTAAAGCTCCAAAAACCAAAGAAAAAAAGAAAATTATGGCTGAAACCAAATGAAAATGCTATATAGCTTAAACAAAAAGGTAGTTTTCAAATAAGCGAACTAGGGGCTTTATTAAATCGATTCTCATGAAGGAAAAAACTTTTATTAATATATCTCCAAATATAATACTTCCAAAGTTGAGGTGCAAAGTTAACAATAAGAAGAAACAGGATTGCGACTATTTATTGAAGAAACATTTTGGAATAAATTGGCGTCAGCAACTAGAAGCGTTCTATCAAGATATTATAGATTATCATCTAGAAACTCACGCGGCAGCTTCTGAAGAAGATCAAGATATGATTAATGAAAAAGACGATATGCGAATTTAGAGTTTACTTTACTACTTTCCTGGATGTCCTGTTGAGTTTTTAATAATACCCAAAATGTAAAACATTATTTGAAATAAATATAAAATTTAACAACAAAACTAGCCTTTTCCATTTAGTGTATTCCCAAACTGCGCTTTATCCATATAGGTCCCTTAAAACTTGCTTTATCCAAAATTAAAACATGCAAACACCTACAAAATATTGGTAAATATATTTTTTATTCATACTATGTTAATTTAAGAAACTGTTTATTGTTATGTTACCTGCCACTGATTTTTATCATTGAACATAAACCTAAAAACATATTATAGTGAATTACTTAACTTGTCTTTTATAGGATAACGCGGACTTTGAAAGTACACGCCTTAATTGTAATTTGGAGCTTATTTTAAATCACTTTTTGTTTTGTCCAAAAAATCATGGGTTACTAGATATTAAAAAAAAAACCTTTTTACCAAAATTTGTTTTTCTTTATAGCTCATTTAATATTTGAGATAGAAAAAAGTATAAATTAAAAACTTGTATACAGGGTTGACCAAATTGATGGCTAAAAATACAAGATATATGATTCCTTAGCCTATTTTAGAAAGAAAAGTTTATATGAACATATGTCCTAAATGTCTTAACTTGAGATACAGGTGTGTTAAAATTTTTTAAAACCAATAAATTTCGAAAACACTTCATTTAGTAAAAACTGTTAAACCGGATACTATTTAAATAAGTATTTATTATATTTGTTGTTGCTAATTAAAAATTATAAAACCTAATTTTTAAAGAGAAAAAGATCCCGCAATGCTTTTTTATGGTCTAAAAATATGCAATTAAGTGATACGGAAAAAATTATAAAACATAAAAGCAGTATTTTTATTTGCCTAATCTAAAGGAAGCACAAACATTTTACACATTTACATAGTCAGTGGCGTATCATTTTTCAGTTGCCTTTTGAGACGCCACTGGATTCATTAGGTTAGTTATAAATTACTTCTTTAATGTCATTAATAATATTGCCAAATTAAAACAAAATTGGTTAAAGAATAGTTAGGATGTTTAAATAAATATTTTTTTTGAAATTTTAACACTCTGTATCTCAAAAGTTAAGAGGTTTAAGACATATGTTTATATAAACTTATCTTCCTAAAATAAGCTTATGAATCATACCCTGTATTTTTAGCCATCAGATAAATTACACCCTGTATAAATATCTTTCTAATAAAAAAGTGTAATCCGGTATTTAATGTAGAAGTCCGTTTTTAAGCTATGACATAAACTTTGCGTTTTTTAAAAATGAAAACCATAGTTGGCTACGACATTTTTAAAATGGTTTTTTAGAGGCTTTTTAGCGATGTATAACAAGATATAGGTCCTTTGAAATAAAAAATATAGTAGTTTTTACGTCGCTTAGCGCCAAATAATTTAACTACATTAATTACCAATAATTTTTTTCATCTTGTTCAGAACTGTCAAAAAACATTTGTATTCGGTTTTTATGATTGGAGACACTATTTTTAGAAATAAAAAATATTTAGATTTTTACTTTTTAACTTTTAACGAGGCATTAATACTATTTTAAATGTGTTTAACTTTAGAGGTCAAAATAACTTGATTAAAATAAATAACAAAACTAACAATTAACAAGTAGAAGTTAATTTAACTACTACATTTATTACTATAATATTTAAAATAGTGGTCTAAGTTAAACTAAGTAAAAAAATTGGAGGAACATAACTAGTTAAAAAAGTATCGAATATTTTACTACAAATACACCAATGCTATATTATTTCAAGACCAAATTTGTTGCAATTTGGATACAACGCTTTTACGTTATAATCTATGTGAACTAAATATCACAAGCATATGAAAGTTAAAATACTTATTGAAAAGGCTGTCAAAAGAAGAGAAGGAATTTTCAACAGTACTAGTTTACTTGTACACAAATTTAAACATTATTATGTCCAAAACTAAGTAATTTTCTTATTTAAAGATTATTTTGTAATACATCGTTAAAAGGCTTATAAAAGGTCTCTTTAAAAATGTCATACCTAAATATGGTTTCCATTTAAAAAATGCAAGTTTATGTTATAGCTCAAAAGCGAACTACAACAATAAGTATCGGATTATGTTTTTCTATTAAAAAGGTAATTACCTAGAATATTCCTATTTAAACTTTTTTTCCATTTTAAATATTAACTGAGCTGAAGAGAAAATATAATTAAAAAAAAATATATACTTTTTCGAAATATCTAATATGTCATGATTTTTGGGACGACACTAAAATTGATTTAAAGTAAGCTCTAGACTACAATTCCTTCCCTATTTAACCGTCTCTGTATCTGCAGCGATTTCCGAGATTCCTGTATTAAACATTGAAAAAAACTTACCCTGTGAATGTGTGTAGCATAGAACTATTTTTAACTAGAGGTTTAAATTTCTTTTATAAAAAAAAAATACCTTTAACTTAAATTTGTATGATATTTTACTAACCCTATATTTCTAAGTCAACATTCGTATTCGCGAATATTGGAGATAAATACACGCATTCCCATTCGCATTCGCAAATATTCGTTACATCACTATAACAATACCTATTTTGGTGCAATAAGACTTATAGGATTTTTGTCTCAGAAATTCCTATCTCTCAACGCACTGTGCATCGGCCACGGTTTGTTTTGTGGCCAATGGCTATACGTTTTTACTTAGTTAAATATATTATAAGAACTTTTAATGGTAGGTTTACATCTGACATTTATTGCATGATATTTATGTCAGACAGAAATTCTGGCTAATGTAAATGGTCAAAAATGTATGTTCGATAATTTTATTATTGTTTACGTTGGCAAACCCATTGTATTTTTAAATGGTTCTTAAAATATAAGTTCTTAGATATTTGCAAAAACAAGAAGTCAATGTAAAATCTAATAATAGTTTTTAGTTAATTAAAGCTTAATTTTAGGCGAGTTTTTTCGAAGTTTTTAAATTAACGTTTTTTTATTTTTACAACTTACAAATAATTTTCTTTGTATGACCTTTAATTTATCACATATAAAACCTTTTTTTGTGATTTAATAATGCGATAACGGACAGAAAAATATGTTAGGACATTTATATATTCGGTTTCAGCATAACGAGGTCCTTATGGAAATCATGCATAGCGTTAAAATAACAAAGCTATTTTTCTGTCATACGTTAAGGTGATATTGATAAATAGAAAACAAAAAATGCGTAAAACGTAAAAAAATATTTTGGTGGTGTATACAGTAAAGGTTTATAAAAAAAAGAAACAAACAAAAGATAACATTTTTTTCAGATTTTAACAGGTTTATAGGCAATACATTAGCAGTTGAACTGCCGGAATGTAAACAGTATCTGCCGTGATGTATCAGGAAAAAGAAACGCGAATAAGTCCTGTTAAAAAAAAAAAAATAACATTTCATTTTCATAAATCATTTAATTTATATTGAAAACATTCGAATCACAGAATTCTAGAATAAATGATCCATACAGTGAGGTGATATTGGTTGAAACAAATTATCAAATAAATTTAATCGTTTGTTTTTGGAATAAACGCTCTTTTTTATTTAAATTTATAATATAGTGACTCATAAAACACTGGATTGACCTATATATATTTTTTAGGTATTGGTACGACAGAGAATCAGCTCTACACGTTGATCAACGAATACAAAAGGACTTTTTCTTTTTGCGTGCACAAATTCTTGTGCAAATCCGGTAGTGTACGGGATCTTTAACATTCGAGCACGACGAAAGTCAGCTAAGGTGAGACCTCGATTGACCTCAATACAACGTACCTCATGCATTCCACCTCCTCTAACAGCAGAAACTAGACTATCACCTTTAGAAATATCTCTTAAGAGTCTTGAGTAGATTTTGCATGATAAATGTTTTTAAAATGTAGAGATCCTAGTAAAATATGCAAGATTGTGAATAGCAACATTAAAATTAACATATCTTTGTAAAACAAGTCCTAATAAATTTTTTAAAGCTATAAAAGTACTTTTTGCAACGTAAAATAACTTTACTAAAAATAAAATTATTCTTTATGTACGGCTTTACACGCGTCAAGAAGCTTAGCAGTTACTAAAGGAAGTAACTAAAAAAATTTGCATTTTTATTCATCTACTTGCGCAAGTCCTAAATTTAGTGGTGTACATGCTGTATGTACCTAAATTTAGTTACTTGATTAAGCAACTTACTTAAGCTACTTGACACGTGTAAAGCCCGCTTTACTTAGTATTGTAATAAAAATTGTTTGACAATAGTTATTTTCTTAGCAAGTGCGCAAAAGCAGTTAGACAAACGCCACGAGGCGGAGGTCAGGGTAAGCTTTAAGTGCGGTAAAGTAAGACAGTTTGCGCATGTGTTAGAAACAATATTGATTCAATGAGTGTTTTAGAAAAGTAAACACGTATAATTTTTTTATAATCTTTCTGACATCCCACGAAGGCCTATGCCTAAATACCAGAGTACCGTGGGTGTGGAGTTATTAGATATTTATTTTTATTCTAATATTCCTTAAAGTCAGATAGTATTTATTTTGCTAGTTTTGACGTCTATTTGTTTTTGGTCCAATAAAAAGTTTTTTTATGTTAGATTGCGTGCGCAAAGTAACTACTTTGTGCACACGAGTAGAAAAAAATTATTGTAATCAAATATTTAAATTGTCAGACAAATGTCAATAACGGTCGTAATCGGTTTTCGATACTTAAGATCTTAAATAATTATAGATTTTTATGTAAAAGTTGAGTAAACAGGAAAATTTTAGGGTTAGTGGAGTAGTCCTTATCTCGGTTATGTTTTTTTCAGTGGTTCTAAATCAGGTCCTAATTTTAAAATTAATCCGGGCCTATGACAGCCCAAATGTTGAAGAAAATTAATATATGGAATACGATATGTTGTTACCTAATAATAGAGAATTATTGCGACAGTGAGAAATAAGGCAAGGCAACTAATAGTACTGGCCTTATTTTGACATATGAGCTTGCGCAGATGCAAAGTAGGATAAGGGACTCCCTTAATAAGTATAGTGCCTAGGCCTTATTTTGGTCTTATTTTAACTTCGAACTATTCGTCTTACCTAACGGCTGCCGACCAAGCATCGAAAAGCTTTTAGAAGTAAAATACTTAAAACCATGCTTTTTCAAATGTATTTCTGTAATTGTGTTAAACGAATTCCCACAACACAAAACAATAAAGAAGATCCACCAAAAATGTTTCCCCTTTTTTAGTTTAATGGTACTCTCAACATGGTTTGCAATAACTCTAAATTATGGGTATTATAACTAAACTTTTAAACGGTAAGTTTTCTTGCCAAATTCTTTATTTTTTTACAAAATTAATATTCGTTACAAGGCCTTCAGTAAGTTGTACTACTAGGTAAATAAGATCGACGTATGAATAGCCTAATTCGAGAAAAACCATAGTAATACCACAAATTATACCACTACATTGGCATGATTTGTGGTAATATCTGGCCAGTTGCTGGATGACGTATTCAGGCCCAGCCGACGTTAACAGGATTTTTGAAATCAACTCGTAATAACGTAATAATAACTTTGGAATTAAAGTTTAAAATAAAAGTGAGAGAAAATTTATTAATTTATTATTTTAATGTTTATTAAAAGAGATATTGGCAAAAAGTCAATAAACAAACAGTAATAATCTTATAAATCGTGAACCGTAAGTGATACGAAAAAAATATAAATTAAAAAAGATAGCAAATGTAATTATCTATAATAAAGTTTCCTATAATTATGGGCCTCAAGTGCACGGTTACGGAGATACAAGCCCAAACACCTATTTGTAAAAAAAAAAATTGAAGACTTTTGCAATAAAAAATCCTCTATTTTCTGTACTAATAGTCACGCTGGAGATTGTCAAGATGATGTTTCTTTTACTACTTTGTAGCCCACCGCTTTAAAATTGTCAGATTAGTGAAATAAACATTTATTAGCATATAATTCACTTACCCTATCCCCCTGACGAGCTCGAAAAGTTCTGACAAATATATATTTTTACTAATCTGATCTTTTATCCTCAATGGGTGGCCTTGCATACGGGGCTTATATTTGGTGGAGGTACCTAACCGGGTACAAAGAATTCTTCTGTATATAGTAAATCCCGAAATCTCTCTCTTGGGCTTCCCTACTAAAAAATATTTCTGAAGATAAATTTGCTGTTTGCAGAAAGGTGGTTGCCGGGTAGTTCTAAGTATTTTTTTTAAATAGCACATCAAACATTAAGTAATGAACCAACCGGGTAAAAAATGTGATATAAAGATATGTTAATTTTACAATTTAATTAGTTACATTTTTGTATAGGTAGATATCTACGTAGCATATTGTTTGTAGTTTAAGTAAAATTTAGATATAATTGCATGTTTGTTAAGTTGTAGTATATATTGCAAGTATTTAAAATATAAATAATTTTATAATTTAAGTTAAAAGGATACACAGCTTAAACCAAACTCCAACCGTAGCGATAACCGAGAGTTTCTTCTTTTAAGTGTTTTTTCAGGACACTCATTTCAGTGTAGGACTAAGCCACCAGGCAAATTCCCGGGGAAATAAATCCTTATCTTATCCTAATTTATAAAACAAATGGAACGGAAACATTATGTTTACTTATTTTAATTTTCTTCTTTTTATACATGTATGCACATACATAGTTTATTTTAAAGATTTGGTTTTAAACCTTAGTAACAAATATATTTTCTACCAAATAATACCTGCTAAATTTTTTGTTTTTGTCGCTAACGCTCTGTATGATTTTATATTTTAGTTGTAACCTAAATAAAATATATTCTTTTTAACCCATCCGGGTTTACATTATTTTTAATATGCAAGTGTTGGGTACATTTTAGTGCTTTTATTTTATTAATCTCATGATCAATGATTTTGCAAAAAAAAACAAAAAAACATGTAGAACTAGGATAAAGTGACCACACGTCCCGATTTCGGCGGGACAGTCCCGCTATTTGCAGGTTTGTCCCACGTCCCGCCGATTTGACCAAATGTCCCGATTGTTTAAAAGGTCCCGATTTGAGGTGGGATAGAGGGTTGCACTTCAAAAAACGTTTGGGGAAAAAAGTAAGAAAGTACGAAGAAAACCATCTTCTTTCACTTGTCCCGATATCAATGATTGAAAATGTGGTCACTTTAAACTAGGAGGGCCATTTTGAAGTTTTGTTCGGTGGGCCTAATGATTCCTAATTCCACACGCTACTTTTGCCTCTATTAGAGATAATCTAAGGAATTTTTAGGTACTGGATGGAGATATAAGAATTGTAGGTATATTTAAATTTGTGCGTGTTCCAAATATTATTAAAAGTAATTTTAAAATACAGGGTGTTACAAATTCGAGGAACACCATTGGGATCTCGGCAACGGTAAAAGATACAGGGTTGGTTAAATTGGGGCAAAAATGCGCATTTTTTTGCTTAACTAAAGTTTAAAACGAAATATTTTTTGTTTTAAAAATTTAAAAATTCGCAACCGTTCCGAAATTATCCGGAAAAAAAACAAAATTTTGCAAAACAGTTTTTTTCTCGGTTCATTTGGACCGATATTTTAAAACAAATGACACATTGACGTTGCCACTTTTTCTGTTTCTTTGTCACTAAGTTTAAGAACCGACGTTGCGTCTTTGAGCCACCACAATCAACTTTGTTCTTTTAATTAGGCGAAATATAAATTCAACGATATATCACACTTTACATTTATGTGACGTTTTGAACCGAAAAAACATTATTATTCAGATTTTTCATTATAAATAACGATTTTTTCCAAACGTTCAAGAAAATTTCCGTTTGCAGGTAAGAGTATGCATCCACTTTTTATGAAATGCTACGATAAAGTTGATAGAAGCGTTTAATTGAATTAAATCCTTTATTTTATTACGCATAGGTAAATGTAAATTACACTATTTATTGTAGCTTGTTAGGTAATATTATAAATAAATACTATTTTAATGAGTAGAAATAAAAAAATGGATTTGAACTTACTTTTAAATGGAAATTTCGAAAATTGTTTGGAATAATAATGTAATTTTTAATGGCAAAATAGGGAAGGTTTTTGGTTCGAAACGTCGCATTAAGGTAAAGTGTGATCGTTGGATTTAGAATTAAAATACGATTTTAATAAGTTTCAAACCATTCGAATCTTAAATTTGGTGACAGCATTTTATAGAAAAAGTGGCAATGTTAGCGTGTTTTTGTTTTAAACTATCTAAGAAAAAAATTAAAACTGGTACGTAAAATTGTGTTTTTTTCCGGATAATTCCGGAACGGCTGCGAATTTTTAATTTTAAGAACACAATATTGTTAAGCATAAAATGCGCAACTTTGCTCCAATTTAACAAACCCTGTATCTCTTACCATTTCCGAGATCCCTAATGGCGTTCCTCGAATTTATAACAGCCTGTATATCTAAATTTGTGCGTCCTTCAAATATTATTAACAGTAATTTTAAAATATATCCATTGCCAGCTTAACACGATGTCCTGAAGAAACTTGTTTTGAATTACTTGTTTCAAACGTAATAAAGTTTGTTTTAAACTAAGATTGATAGAGTCATATTAAGTTTCGATAACTAGAGACGCTAAATTTAAGTTAGACATCGAAACGTCCTTAAAGTGTTTGGAGATTAGAAGCAAAATGAGTTGTTTTTTATTTCTTTAAGTCTAAAAATGAAAATAAAATACTTTAATGGCCCTTTTAATTGTAAAGACACTTGATATTTTATTTTAAAACGAATGTAACAAGTGGGGAAAGCTCTACAGGGTGTCCGCTAATTAATGGTACAGAGAGAAGCCAAAGAAACTGCAAATATATTAAATTTTTAGCAACTAATTTATAAACATTACACACATTATTATTATTTTTTTTAAATTCTAAATACAACTTTTAAGTCACCTTGTTAATAATAATCTATTTACAGTAAGTGACTTTTCATTTTGTAAAATAAATTAAAATAAGAAAATAATAGTTTTTCTTACAAACCCTATGTTTTAAATTTTAGCATAACTCAATAAAATGTTTAAAATTAAAGAAATTTATATAAAGTTTCTTAAGAGACTTTTTTACTTTTAAAATATATATTTTCCAACTTAAAAATGATACTAGCATTGACGGATTAATTTGCGACTGTGATATTTTTTATCTTGTTTACATTAAAAATATTTTATTAATGTTGATGATTTCATTGTTGTGCTACATTATAAAGCTTTCAACTTAAAGTTTTTCAAAAAATGTTAACTCATATGTAGTTTTAGATGTACTTGTATTTAAACTTTAAAACTATAAAAATATATTTTTGAATAAATTTTGGTCGTTTGATTTTCGAAGCCGATTTCCACCCATGATTTTTTTATTATATTTTTATTAAAGTAAGCATGTTTAAATATGTTAAGAAAATTAACATACAGCGTGTCAACTTAAGTTTGCACCATATGAAAAACTTTTTTATTATTAATTTTACTATAAAAGTTCTGCGTGGCTTAAAACCTAAACTGCTATCAACAGATATTCATTTTTTGTAGTGAGAATTTTGCTTAAGAGCAAAGTACTTCAATTCTTTTATAATATTAAAAGATTTTATAAAGAAAAGATGTTAAGAAATAAACTAAGCATTTTATTATGAACAAATTTCTGCTATAACAAGCGTTTAAACATGCTTGCATATTTAAATATAATTTTTAATTCAATACATCTTCTCTTTAATTTGAATATTATTTAAAATACAAGTACTTTCCTCTTAAACTACTTTATATTTTTTGACATATCTCGTATACCATCGCAATATTTGATGATTGCATTTTTCGTTTTAGATTTTGCAGAACCTTTTAAAACAAAAAACTTTTTTCGTAATATAAATAATAAAAAAGTTTTCCATATGGTCCAAACTTAAGCGGACACGCTGTATAAGGAGTTGTTATTCCAAAGCAGACATTTTCTGTTAGAAATATTTTAAGAAAATTGTAAAAAATATTCAAAATTGAAATTCTTAAATATTCTTTTAAATATGTTAAACTATAAGTTTTTTTGTGGGCCTAAATAATAAATTCGTAATAATTTCGTTATTAATTTGATTTTTTATAAAGAAACTCAAAAACCGTTTGAGCACCTTTGTTTAAACTTTGATGTGTTATTATGTTGTTTACGTTTTTTTCTAAATGTTAATTTTGTTTTACTTTTAAACTTTTTACATATTTTTTAATTACAATACGAGACCACCAGCCTAACGGTAAAAATTTGTTTTTGTTTTTATTTATAATATTGTCGACATAAAAAAAAATTATCCGACGGAAAAACTTTTAAATTGGATTTATCTGGATTTGCATCTAGGGGCTTTAAATAAAGCCATCGTACTCAGTATGCACTTTTAAACAGCAAACAATGGCTATGCTTTGTTTATTTATTGATATATTTTTAAGAGTACCTGTTATTAGTTTAACAGTTATCTGTTAAAAAGACACACAAGAACACACGAGGAAACGCTGCAATCGATTTTCCAAAAAGTAGGCTTTGAAAAATTTTAACAATTTGTAAACATTATAAAATCAGTAGGAAACAAACGACAGAGTTGGGTCGAATACTGAAAATCGGTATTCGAATACGAATACGAATACCGGAAAAGAAAGTATTTAATTACTGAATATTTGAATACTCGGAAGAAAAAAGTATTCAAATACTCGGTATTCACGAATACCCGGAATCGGTATTCGAATACTGTAAAAATAAATTCGTGGAAAAAGAAAAAACCTATGATTAAAAATTTGAAGAGCAAAAAAAGGTCCTCACCTCATTTCTCCCTACTTTTGGTTTCCTCAACTCGTGACAATTTTGGTAATCGAATACTGCTTACACATTCCGGTATTCGAATACTCGAAACGCCGATATTTAAATACTCAAAAAAAAGTATTTGTCGACTATTTAAAAAGTATTCAAATACAAAATCCCGAATACTAAACAAACAAGTATTCTGCCGAATACCGATTACCAAACACACAAATGTATTTGAATACTATTCGAATACCGGCAAAATGTACTCTGAATACTATTCGAATACGACCCAACTCTGACAAACGATAACATATTTTGACAGTTCTAAAAGTTTTAGTTATACCGGCAGTTAATGTCAACTTCCTTACTTTAAATAGAAGACACTATACAGGGTGTTATGGAAATACTTTAATATATTGAAATTGGTGACTCCTTGGGCATTGTAGAGACACACTTAGTACTTTTTTTTAATTCAAACATTATTTTAAAATTTGCAAAAATATTTTTTCTTCGCTCTTATGCTACGTCCCCGATTACGTAAACACTAAAAATACCTTGACAATAGACCGGTGGAAAGGGGTTTCCTAACGATGTTGCCAAAAGTCTTTTTTATAGACTACTAGCCGACCCGTGCTCTCCTACACACTGACAAAGTTATTGAAAGCCCTATATCAAAAACAATTTGAAAAGAAACTGCCAAAATGTCAATACAATCTACTACAAAAGTTCTTTCTCTAAGAGCAACCTAAGTTCCATTCCTATTAGCGGATTTTGTTTTTAAAAAATAATGGGCATGTAATGGCTTGCAAAAATCATTTTTGACATAAAATTTTCATAGGTCAAAAATGGTTGGACTTAATATATAAAATAGATTTAGAATTTTACGTAGAATTTAAGTATAAATAATATATGGGGTGTTTCATTTAAAATAAGAGAGTTTATTCAACTTTCGGTATAACAGAAAGTGACGAAACTGTTAAAATATTTTAGTCTTATGACCTTTACATACGTAATGTTACCGAACTTTCAAAATTTTCCAAAGTCTACTTTTCGAGAAATCAACTGCAGCACTCTTTCAGTTTCTCGTGAGACACTCTGTATAAGTGCCCCGATATGACTTCACCAACCAATTTATAAATATAGGTAAGTAATTTTCAATGACAAAATAAACCGGACAACATTGACTTTGTAATACACAGGGTGTAATTTAATTGATGGCAATCAATAAGTATTCCCCACTCTATTTTTGAAATATATATATATATATATATATATATATATATATATATATATATATATATATATATATATATATATATATATATATATATATATATATATATATATATATATATATTTATTTATATATATATATATATAAATATATATATATATATATATACTTTTGGATAATATCTTTTCTTGAACTATAAAACGTATATTTTTTTGTAGATTTCTTGGGGTATGTAGTCCTTTAATAAAACTATATATAAAATTTTTGCATAAATGCAATTTCTATTGACGTTTCGGCTGGCATCCCAAGCCTTTATCAAAATAAAATGATCAAAACACTTAAAACATAGTACAACACAATTATTACATATCAGTTTACATCAAAACAATATCAAAACAAATCGGTTATAGGTATTAGGTATAATAAAGACTAGTGCCGATGTAAAAGAATTGGCAAATAATGTTTCTTCTTTGACATCAGAGTTTACACATAGGGACACTGTTATAATATCAATAGATTTAAATTTTCAAAAACATCCAAATGTAAATGATATAGAAACCTTGTTAACTGTTGGTAATTATACAAATCTGGTAGTGTGTCTTAAAAATAGATATTGCAATAAGACTTGTTTAAACATGTAAAATTTTGTATCTAAATTTATTCAAAAATACAGGTTCACCAGTTAGACTTATAGAAAACTTCCTTAATAACTATTCTTATCGTCATACCAGTCTTTCCATGTGTAAACTTTTGTAACTTAAGCATAAATGTTGACCAGAAATATTCAAATGTTTGTATTGATTGTGGAAAAAAGGTTATAAACAGGGAAGGTAATGAGAATTGTATGGATAAGGTTCAAGAAAAGAAAAAAGGAGTTTAAATAATAATTTTAAAAATTTTCGAAGTGCTCCACTTCCTCAACAAAAACCGTAATAAGTGGTACTAAGTTATTAATTCAAAATATTAGAAGCATACGAAATAAAGTTAACGATTTAGAAATACTTATAGAGGAAGTAGATCCAAAAATCATCTGTCTTACTGAGCATTGGCTCAATGACAGTGAAGTGGGCATCTACATTCCAACAAATTTTAATCTTTCTTATTACTTTTGTAGAAAGGAGGGTAAAGGAGAAGGAATTATGGGTGGACCATTAGATACAGCCACTAGAGCCATAGAGAATGATTGTGAGTTTTGTTGTGCAGAATTTTTTATTAATAATACATAATATATTGTAATTAGTGTGTATCGTCCACCTCTTGGTTAGTTTTCAGTATTTTTAAATACTATGAATGGACTATTAGATGAGATTTATAGAAGGGATAAAGTTATTGTAGTTTGTGGTGATTTTAATATAATATTTGACAGAGTTGATGGGAACACACGAGATCGAATCTTTTCTCTACGTATCGTTTAAAATCAATAATTTCTAGTTCTACTAGAGTAACTACTACTTCTGACACGCAGATAGATAACATTTTTTCTAATTTAAAAGATGACCAATTGAAAACTGATATCTTAAGAACAAACATTTTAGACCACTACACGTTAATGCTAGAATTGCTAAATGTCACCATAAAAACACAGAGAGTGACTTGTTATCGAAGACATTTTGGTCAGGATAATTTGCGTAGTTTTAGAACAGCAATGATCAGTGAGGGATGGGATGACATGTACAGGGTTGTCCAACGAAGGATAAACACCCTCGTAATTTCTTTATTTCAAAAGATATTGAAAAACGGTTTATACAAAAGTTGTAGGAATTTTAGAGGAAAATATGAGCAGTTTGCCATGAAAACAATTGAACATCTAATACAAATTTTATACGAAAAAATATGGTTATCTTTCTTATTTTAAATGGAACACTCGGTATATTATGTGATTTTTGGATTCTCTAGAAAATTCTAAACCTTTTTCATATAGGGTGTTACATGTCTAAAGTTAAAAGTTTCGGAGCAATGGACAATTGAAAATCAGTAAAATGTCTTATAGCTTATTCTATTAAATAGGCTGAGATGCAAAAAATGTCAACAATGGGACACGTGCTCCAACAGTGGCGTTTGGTTGCCGTGCAGCGAGTGGATCAAACAGTCGTCAAACTTTTTGATAGTTTACTTGGCAAAGAATATTCTTCTACTATAACTATTTGTTAAAATGAACAGAAACACGCGTTACTCAAAAGACGAAATGATAGATATGGTGAATACGTTGGCGAGGAATGTGTATCAGTTGAGAGCGTCCAAACGACAGTATCTAAACATGTATCCCGACAGGCGGCAACCAAGTTTGAGAACGTTGAAAAAATTAGGAGACAGATTCAGGGAGACCGAAAATGTAGGTTATAAGAAGAGAGCTGTTATTAATAAGCCTGTTCTCAATGAGGAAACACAGCTACGAGTTTTGCTTTCCGTTCATGAGAATCCCATCCAAAGTACCAATTCTCGGAGCGAAGCCCTTGGTATGTCTTACACATCTGTAAAGAGAATTTTACAAAATAACAAAGTGCATCCCTATCGCATTTCGTATCACCAGAAGCTACTACCTAGTGATAAAGAAAAAGAGCAGATTTTTGTTCTTGGGCTATAGAGAAAATTGACCAAAACCATGACTTTTTAAAAACGTGTTATTCACCGATGAATCTACGTTTAAAAGTGATTGTACTATGAACCGACATAATATAAGGTACTACAGCAACAAAATCCTAATTGGAGAGGGGAAATTATGAAACAAGGAAGATGGTCAGTGAACGTATGGGGTGGAATTATAGATAACTCTGTTGTTGGCCCATATTTTTTCGATGGTACTTTAACAAATATTTAAACTTCTTAAGAGAATCGTTGCCGACATTATTAGAAAATGTAAACCTTCAAGTTAGAAGAAATATGTGGTTCCAACATGATGGGGTCCCGCCGCACAGCACACGTGATGTCACTTTTTTCTTGACTGAACGTCATGGATCGAAATGGATAGGAAACAGGGGAAATCCATGGTATGAAAATAGGGAAAACGACGGACCGATTCCCTGGCCTCCTAGGTCCCCGGACCTCAGCCCATTACTTTTTGTGGGGATTCATCGACAATTTCGTGAATGCTACGCCTTGTGAAAGTCCAAATGAAATGAAAGAGAGGATACAAGAGTCTTTTAGAGCTGTCAATCATGATATGCTACACAACACGTCAGAGAACTTTATAGAGCGCATGCATATGTGTTTAGCCGCTAAAGGAGGTATTTTCGAATCCTAGATGACGTTAATGGATTACTAAATGTTAGATGTTTTTGCTATGCAAATAAATGTTTATTTTTTTTGTTATTTAATTACAATTCGTTTATCTATCACAGATGTATTGCCACTTGAGTATTCCTGAATGTTTTTAATCTAAGAATTCTTAATAGAAACAGAAAATGATAGTGAACAAAAATAATAGTATTATTGTGAAAAACCGTGGGGTGCTTTGTGCCATATTTTTTGTATATCAAGCAACCCACGCTTTTTCACAATAATACTAGTATTTTTTGTTCACTATTATTTTCTGTTCACGTGTCCCATTGTTAACATTTTTTGCATTTCAGCCTATTTAATAGAATAAGCTATAAGACATTTTACTGATTTTCAATTGTCCATTGCTCCGAAACTTTTAACTTTAGACATGTAACACCCTATATAAAAAAGGTTTAGAATTTTCTAGAGAATCCAAAAATCACATAATATACCGGACGTTCCATTTAAAATAAGGAAGATAACCATATTTTTTTCGTATACATTTTTTATTAGATGTTTAATTGTTTTCATGGCAAATTGCTCATATTCTCCTCTAAAATTCCTACAACTTTTGTATAAACCGTTTTTCAATATCTTTTGAAATAAAGAAATTACGAGGGTGTTTACCCTTCGTTGGACAACCCTGTACAGCGCAGTAGGTGTCGAGGAGCGTTATAGCGTTTTTGCTCATATTTTTAATTACTACTTTAATGTTTTTATCCCTGTCAAAAGGACCACAACTGGGGCTCATTCATCAA
>JACEGR010002385.1:0-130588 GCA_014170235.1 Listronotus bonariensis
AAATATAATAATAAATATGGTGTTCCGTTTAAAAAATACAACATTTATAGCGTAAGTCATTTGTTTTTCATGTAACTGTTTTTTTAATATGATTTTCAAATTCTTCAAGCTAAAATACATTTATTGGATATCTGGAATTTCTTTAAAAATATAAGGAAAGTCAAAATATATGCCATTTTTTCTGTTAAATGGAATACCCTGTACTCGATACCTTGACTGTCAACTATTTTTCCAGTGTCGTCATCTTTTATTTAGACAACTTGGTAAAACAGATTAGCAATATTATCCTTACAAAAGTTATACACTATCTCGCTTAGGGTGGGATAAAAAATTCAACTATTTTTATTTTGGCTTTTGACACAAAAAAATTGGCTCCAAGAGACCTCCAGAGAATGCTCGGCAGGATTGCATTACATTATAAATTGGCATAATTTTCTTAGTACCATTAAAAAAAATCATATCACACCAATTGTTAATCAAGCAAAACTCGAATAGAGTTTTTGTAGAAAATTTACCGTTTTACAAAAAAGGTCTTTTATACTTTTTTGATAAATCTAACCATTTAAAAGGTTAAAGATTAAAGAATTTTTAAAAAAATTACTTTTTGTTCAAAATTTTGTAACTTACTGAAAAATAATTATTAAAAATTTAGTTCCTACTATTTCTATCGAAAAGTAAATGCTCTGCAGAAGGTCTCTTATACTTTTTAGTAAGTTAAAAAATATAAAACAAAAAAGTTACTTTTCTTAAAATTCTTAAATCTTTAAATACCTTTTGATGGTTAAATTTATCAAAAAATTATGCTAGATCTCTTTTCTAGAGCGTCTAATTTTCAATAAAAATAGTAAAAACTCAATTGATAATAATTATTTTTCAGTAAGTTAAAAATTCAAAACCAAAAAGTTAATTTTCTTAAAATTCTCCTATTTGTGACCTTCAATATCTTTTTAATGTTTGTTTAACGTTTAATTTTCTCCTAAGAAATCTTCTAGAATTTAGCTGTATGATTAACGACTGATAAGTTTTTTTTGTATTGGATTGGAAAAAATATGCAAAACTGTAATGACGCGGATCTTCCTATTTAAATTAAGAGCTCATCGTTGCCGAGCATTATCTGGAAGTACCTAATCCAAATTTTCAGTGTCAGAAGTTAAAATAAAAATAGTTTTTTTTTTAACTAACCCTAATCTTGCTGCGGAACTCGTTTTTATCTCCCTTATAAAACGATCATTCTCATTAAGAACTTTAATTCGTGTTTTTATCTTAGAAAAATCTACCAAGGTTACCTCAAGTCCTAACGTACTGTGGATACCCTAAATAAAATATAGGTTAGTTTCTTCCCAGAAATTTAAGATATTTAAATATTTAGAGAAAATGGAAACTTGTCTACAAGCACTAGTTTCACAGCCTCTCTGGTTAAACTGTGATGGAATGGATAAAAGTGGAATTTGTGTAACTCTAGTAGAAGCCAGTTTTTACCTATGAGTCCCAAAACGGGCTTTGTTTCTAAATAGGTAGCTAAATATAAAAAGTAGGTAGTTTTATAACAGCTCAATACTTTCTATTGAGCTTTAATGTGTTGACCACTAGTTGATAGCAGTTAAACAACGAACACATGCATTCCAAACTAACCGACGCGACGGCTTAAATGTAGTAAATAATAAAATTTACGTTTAGTATGTTCCCCGCTTACCGTGAAGATACGTTTCGAGGTTTAAATACAGAATATTAACCCTTAGGACAAAGAAGTTTCTGTTAATTTTTAAATTGTAAGTAGCCACAAATTAAAAATACAATGTCACAGATCTAAAGTTTTAAAAAACATTTAAGGAAAACCATATAAATAATATTCTACGGGTTACATTTAACCTCGTACTATCGATGACACGGCGATAAAGAAAAAACAAATTTTGTCTCGCTTTAGAATGTCTTCTTTCCACGCATTGACAAAAATTGCTTATGGTGATATCAAACTGGCACGATGTGTATACAGCATCAGCTAAGTCAAAAGGTTTACTGGCATGGCATGGAAAAGAAACGGTTTAACGCGTGTAGAATACCAACAGGTAAAGATTAAATAAATAATTCCGGCATGTAAACAACCTGACACACCGCACAGTGCGCTGATATGTGGACATAAATTGATATTTTCATAACAACTTTAATGTATAATATGGTTAATAATGTGTCGGGGACGTTCCCACGAAGCACTGCGACCATTAAAGTCTGTAGAGGCGTCGACACACAGTTACACATTTTTTTCTCCTCCTATTGTAAAGAATATATTTGTTTTAAAAAGTTTTTAAGGTTATATATTTACTTTCAAATAATTTACAATAATGACTTCGTAATTAAAGAATTTCAAATTTGTTCAAAAAAAAAGTGATAAGTGTAAGAAAACACTTCCGGACCAAAATAATGCGTTAGGGAGTGAAGGGGGTGGTTTTTAAGGGTAAAAATGTTTTTTTGCAGTCTTCAGGTAAATAATAACTCCTATTTAATAAAGTTAAATTTAGAAGTTGTCAATATTAGAAAAACCTACAACTTATGTAATAAAAGTTTAAAAATGTTTGTTATATTCTGAATTATTAATTCTCAGTTTTTATAAAAAAATTCTAAGAAAAGTTAAAATGATATTTAATTAAACGTGCCCTAAAACGTCCGTCAGGATAGGACTTACATGTTAAATATGCAAATTTTAAAAACTCATATCTCGAAATTTAGTCCCGCAAGGCCTATTTTAAAAAAATCCTATGTATAGAGGACAGTTATAAGTATGTGTATTCAAAGTTTTAAAAAATCCTAAGAAAAGTGATTTTTTTGGGAACGTCCTTAAATGTATAATAATATTGCTTCTTGTATTAGCAGAACATTGTACCTTAGTTAATTAATAAAAACAGAACTACTTTCGTGCAAAAAGACTGATACCATTTTTGTTCCAAAATCCCTATCCTCTCAATGCATTGTGCATCGGTCCCGGTTTGTTGTTGCTTTACTAGCCTATATACCTTTTCACTTAGCTGAATCTGTATGTTTGCTCCCTTTCATACTGTACCGAAAGATAAAGTGATAGAAAAAAACTGATTAAGTAATAGCAACAAAAAGTTCCTAAAAACACGTCTTGAAACAATTTGCTTTGGCGGTCTGCGGTATATTTAATATTCCTACATAATTATACTACTTACTTACCTAATATTGCATGGTATATTATTAAATTTTAAAGAATTTATAGAAAAAACTTATCTGGACTAAGCGAGCTTTATACACAACTAAAACGTTTTGTAGAAAAGTTTCCATAAATGTCTGTGTTTTAAGCCCGTGACAGATCAAAGTGCTAAATTTTGATGAATTATCTATAAAAAATGGATATCGCGACAATTTGGTATAATTTTGTTTAAGAATTCCTAAATTAAAACAGGTTTATTCATATAATTACGACATATCGTGTATTTAAAAATAATATTATGTTACAATTTGTTATGTTATATTGTGGCTTTATCTAGCTAAGCTTTAAATATATTTATTACTTTACTTTTTATCACATTCAATTGTTTACAATTTTTGCCAAAATTCAGCAAATTTTCATATAGGATAAGTCGTCACTAACCGCGTTGCAATTTTTGCAACCTATTGAGTACCCTAGATTCCTAGCGACTTAAAAATAGGTTTTAAGTGAAATTGCCTTGTTCTTGTCGAGTATTTGACATTGTACCCACTACGTACCGAGTGACCACTTTTTACTGACGCCTGCTCTGAGCTTAAAAGCTTTTTGTTCTTTTAACTTATATAAAAACTATATGGCACTATTGCTGAGTGTATAACCTAAACTTTTAACAATAAATGACTACAGATAATATAATATAGTTTGTTGTATAATTTCGCAAGGGCCAATATTTTAACCACATTTTAGTCATTGCGTCTAGTAGTGAACGTACAGCCGCGTACAGACGTGTGTATGCAACGTGCAACGCAACATGCAACGCAACATGCAACGTAACATGCAATGCAACCTCTTCTGCGAATAGGCCTATCTGCATTTGAAACGAACTTGTAGACCAAAGAGGTTTCTGGTGCGAAATATTTTTTTATTTTAATATATTGCTTATAGAAAGAAGCCGACTAACAAAAAGTTATTGTTGCTGATGAAAAATTCCGCAATTTAATTAAAACAAACGATACGGATTTGTTTTATGTTTTAAAATTTCAGGAAATCTAATTTAATGAACTTAAGTATTTTTTCTATCGTTAACATTTTAACCTTGTTTTCCATAGTTTCTTGCAACAACACTTAAACACGTCGAAATGGAGACTGCGAACTCACATCAAACGCCTTTGTGTTCGCGCAAAAACCGACACCTAGAAGGATCGTGACAAATGTTCCAGCGCGCATTACACGCAACCGTCTAAGCGCGCGAATCTTGTTACATTACATGTTGCATTGCAGGTTTCTGCTAACGATGAGGACTATTTTGTCATGAAACCAGTCGCGTTCAAACGCTTCTTCGTCGGACTGGATAAGTAACTGGATTAGTGACCGTCAGTGAACACCTTAAGCCATTGTTTATGGCCAGGGACCAAAATAAAATTTAGATCACGTCTAGACTGCAATAATTAGGAATTGTTCAGCAGTAACACCACCGGGTTGTTTAAAATATGCCGTGAAAGGAATGAAACGAAAATAAAAAAAAAAGTTGGAGCCCACCGTGCCCGGTGTTAAAACTAAAAAAATACTCTAGTTAAATAAAAAGTAGTTCAAGTAATAGGTTACATTTAGCAACATCAGCGTCAGTAGACCGGTAAATAATTCAAAATTAACAATCATTAATTTTAGCCGATCAACCAAAATCTCAACGGTTTTAATCGCGGTCATGACTGGTGACAACTTTGATGTATACAACATGAATTAAACGTCAACACAACGCATTGGTAAAAACCGTTTTATAATAATAGGTGAATCGCCTAAAATTGATGAAAGATAAATTATACATATTATGTTTATTTTTGAGTATTTTTGCTTGCCTTTGTTGATTAATAGAAAATTATGTACTAATGAATGCTATTAATTAAATGATTTTGTATATTTTAATAATAATATTAAGTTATTTTTTATAAAAAGTACTATATGCAGTGGCCTAGCTACTATGGGGCGAGGCAGGGCAGTGTCCGGGCCCCCAAGCTTAGGGGGCCCGTTGGACGAGTAAAGCAGAATTGTAAGGAAGTGGAGACTATTTTTTGTTTTTGAGTACGTTGAATTGGGTACAAATGATTTTAAATAGTTTATTGACCCCCTCTTTAATTTTAATCCCAGGGCCATTGCTTTTGTTAAGGAGGTGAAGACCTTATTTTTTGGTTACTCTTGTAGTATGTCCAAATTTTAAATACTTGTTGTATGTTTTTGTTGGGGCCCTAGTTTTTTTGCCCCAGGGCCTTTGCTTACGTAACTACGCCACTGACTACATGGTCTATAATTAAAAATGCAATTATCTGATATTTTTTAAAAGTCGTGTACAAGGTATCTAAAAAAGATTCATTTAGCTCAAGAAAAAAGTACTACTGTATTATAATAAGGCATATTTTGGTAATTTTAATAGCTTTTATCTTTTCCCTAACCTCAACTACCAAAAAGAGAAAGTTCTTATCACTGTACTAATGCATATTTAAAAAATTGTAACTTTGGTTAAAAGGTTTTAATAAACCACGAAAGATTTGCAAAACAAGACCGTTTTACCGGCCAAATAAACATTTAACTTACATTTTTCTAAAACTATTTTTTTACATTTTAATTACACTATTTAGAACTTACAGCATAGGTTTACACTTACAGTAATTTTTTAAAACTGGTCGATTTTATAAAGCCACAATCAAATTATTATACATTTAAACCACTAAAATAACCACTTATCACCACTGATTTATGGATGCTGATAAACCACCAAGAAATATGACGATTCTAAAACCTAAACTATCATAAATATTCTTATATCGACTACATATAACTTATCTCCTTAGGGCAAAATGCACCTTATTTCATTAATTCAACGCGTGTTTGCTTTAAAATCTTATCTTTAGATAAAATTAGTCTAATTCTCCTAGGAGATTTCATGCTAAATAAGCGTTATATGAAAAAAAATATACCTAATTTAAAGCTTGTTGCAGTTAATTTGTTTTCAAATTTTAATGACACTTTTTTTATTTTTATACAACGGTATGTAAAACAAATTTTAAAAAATGAATGTACAGAAATAAAACAAGGAATGCTAATTTTTATCAAAATCGAGATTATGAGTGCAATCTGATGGTATTGTATTTTCAGGCAAATAAGGTTCGTCGGCATGATATACTAATAAAAATACCCTCTTAAAAAATACTTCCCCTGCAATAAAACGATTAATGGAAGCCTTTAAGGGTTTATTTTATTAGTAGATCATGAAGACGTAGCTTGCAATTTTAAACAGAGTATACATCGTAACACTTTATTGTCGCTAAAGCATCAGATAAATAAAACTAATATTGTCGATCCCAGACCCGAATAAAACTCCCAAAGTTTTCATTGCTTACTTTATTAAAAGTTCTATATCTCAGATAATTGTTTTTGTGACGATCCTTGTTTAGCCCTACAAATTTAATGGTCCGTGAACCAGCAACAGATTTTCGTGACCCATTTCCTCTCAGTCCATAACTCGTAAAATGCTTCAAAAGGGTGGTGCATAAATTGTTGTAAACGTCAGCTGCGGCAACGAAGGTGGAATTATACGCGGTGCTCCAAAAAAGATCAATATTAAACTTTTGTTTTTTAAATGGAACACCCTGCATATTAGTTTAGTTTTGGATTGTAGAATTATAAATAACGTAAATTTTATTAACGATACCTACAGCAAAAATGAAAGGTTTTTAAGATTTTAGGATTTTTTAAAAATTCTTGACAAAAGTAAAATTTTAATATATCCTGCTTTACTTACGCTTGACTTTGTATATTATGTTAGATTACTAGAATATTAACTGCATCATCATCTACATTTAAATTTTTTACTAGCAATTATACAGGGTATCCAGAAATCATTATAATATTAAATATTAGTTTTTGCACACCCTGTATAATTTCTAATAAAAAATAAAATGTAGGTGATTATACACAATCTAATAAAATTTATAAAGTTAAGCGTAAGTAAGGTAGAATAGAAATTAAAATTTTGTTTTTGTCAAGATTTTTTTAAAAATCCTAAATATCTTAAAATCCTTACATGTTTGGTATAGGTACCGCTTATAAAATGTACTTTATTTTTATTGCTACAATCCAAAAATAAAGTAAAATACAGGGTGTTCCATTTAGAAAAAAACACAAGATTCATATGGACCTCTTTATGGAGAACCCTGTACAATGTATGTGTACCATCGGAGACGCAGCTGACGCTCACAACGATTCATGTCCAATCCTCTTGAAACCTTTTACGAGTGATGGACTAAGAGGAAATAACTGACAAAATTTTACACCTATGTAGCTCAGGTCTATAAGAGTACATATCAACAAAAATAACTTTGTAGGAGGTGTATTCCAAATATTTGATAAAAAAAAATGCGACTTTTGGGATAAATATACCGGACTGTTCAATAAGTTTGTTCAATAATTGTTTTTGTAATATTTTAATTTAAGATTGCATTTCCAAAAATTCCGAAAGGATGTTCATGGCTTCTATTACGGGGTTCTTAGCAAGTTTGTACTGTCAATTTTCCTGACTATTTTAGGTTTTCCATGACCATCTTAATAAAATTTCATTTTTAACTTGTATTTTTTATTAGGAAAACAAAAAACGAATTACACGTATTACGCATTAACACAAAGAACAATAACTTAAATGTAGTTGCGACCTTATCATTTTATTTCATAAGCAATATTTTAGTATTGCGAGCTTTTCCAAGAATTTTAGACATTTTTTTGTTTAACCAAAAAATATATAATAAAAGCAATAATTATTGTAAATCAGTTAACATGTAAAATAAAAAAATAAACATTTTTAAGGCAATCCTACGAATAAGAAACCACTCTACAATGAATAAGACCAAGTGATGTGGTTATGGTTTTATGAAGCATTTATGTCTCTTAAACAAAAATCAGTGATCAAAATTTGGCTATTAGGTGCCAATACCGAACCCTTTAGTCTTTAAAATATTGCAAAAATCATAAAAAAAACATTTTTTTACCTTTTTTTGAGATTAAGGAATAATTGTAACCTGATGGCGAAGTTCTGGTCACAGATTCGTGTGTTAGAAAAAAATCCTTTTAATGATAATTGCCTTGAATATTAAGGTAAACTGACGCCGATGCTAACTATGCTTTAACTAAAACTTTAAAGATAAGCTAAATATCAAAACTTAGGGGCATCTCTAATCGTAAGTGATCCTCCCAATGTACTATTAAGTACTATACAGGGTGTTACAGAATGTTTTGTTTGCAAGGCCTACTTAAAAATAACTTTAAAAAATAGAAAAAATGCAATTTTTCTTTTAACTAAAAATTAAAATATGACATGTGATACATCGTTGAATTTGTAATAAAAAATGGTATCTGATACAGGGTGTACTTTTTTTCGAGCCATATAAAAAAATAAAGTTGATGATGATTTCTTGAAAACGAAACGTCGGGTATAAAATCTAAAAATACCATTATGTAGTAGCTAAAAAGTGCCAATGAAAAAGTGTTATTAGTTTTTTTATATCTTTTCAAATAAAGTCAGAAAAAAATAAAATCCATATAGTCAAATTTCCGTTTTTGCCAAATATCTCAGCAGGCCATAAAAATTTTTCAAGTTTTAAAACGGTATTTAAATAACCTTAAAAAACACAACTTTTTCCTAATTTAACCTAAGCTGTATCTCCAATAGGTACTGAGATTCCCATGCTTAGGATCCTTATCTTGGACACACTGTATATAAATAAAAATACTTAAATTTTGGTTCTTTACTGCCCCTACATTTTTTTTTATAAAAATATGTTTTGTTTTATATTTATAGACATTATACCTTACCCGTTAATAAATTACCGGTATGTACTATTTAATTAACATTCGTGCATTAAATTACCAATAACTATCAATAAATATTATAAGATTTAGTACACAAACTAATTTTTAATACATACTACAGCAAGTTGTAATTTTATGAAACTTGACCAAAGATCAAGGTTTTTACAGTTTTTCTCCTGCAAAAACCATGAAAAATATCATTAAACCATTAAAAACGTGATAAATAAAACATGTTGACATCTTTCCAGTGGCAGATCTAAAGGAGGGCAACTGGTTGCAATCGCCTCCCATCACACCCAAATACCTTTAACATTTAATATGACACCATTTGGATGCCTAAAGCCCAGTTTTACAATTGCCGCTCAAGTAATGGTTAGTTGAACTCAACTGGTACATGAACCAGTCAATTTAAAACATATTGTTGTCAAGTAAATGTCAAAAGTGACAGCAATATATTTTAAACAGAAAGGTCCATGTACCAGTTAAGTTCAATTGAACCATAACTTAAGCGGCAATTGTAAAACTGGGCACAGGAGTTACAAAATCTATGAATTTTTACTACAAAATATGTATAAAAATATGAAAAAATCCCAGAAAAATTATAAAATATAGGTTAAATTAAAAGATTTCGTGAGCAACAATATGAGTAAATAGATTCAATATCTGAAAAAAAATATAAATATTGCAAGAAAAAAAAAATTCTAATGGAAAAATTTGCTTAGTGACACTAGCACCTAACTTAATAATACTATACTTATGCACCTACTTAGACCAAAATAAGATAAGATTTAAAATTACATTGAAAAATGTTGAATCTACTTAAACTTTTGACTTAACTCGATACTCTACACTTTGGACAAAAATATTCAGTTCGCACGATAAAAGGTTTCTTTTATTATTATACATTATACAGGGTGTCTCTAAAGGTCTGTACAAAATGGTATAACAAACTCCTTGGGCCAAAATAAAACGATATAACACAATTTAACTTATTGAAAAGTTTTTCGTTTGCGAGATACACGGTGTAAAACTTACCATTTTATTTTAGCTATTTTAAAATATTTTTTTACCAAGGAATTTTCTAGGGTAAGGAATCTATATTTGCTACTGTTTCTGTAGTAAAACTTAGAGAAAGCCACCTGCATCATTTGCTTATTAGTAATTTGTTTTAACTTTTTCTTGCCTCGGTATTTCATGGCTCCAGTAAAAAAAAATCTATTATCTCGTACTTCTTGCTTAAAAAAGGTATACTCAGTAAAGATCACTACGAGCAACCCTTTTTGAGATATTTTAGATTAAACGTTTTATTTCATACTAAAATATTCCATTGCATTACTTAACGCTTTATCTAAGCCACCAGACAATCTCTAAAAGGTACAGGGTTTTAAAATTTTCTTTTTATGTTTTTTTACTTTGACACGTGCACACACTATACAAATTCTGACTACGGTATCATATTCAGAAAGCAAAAATACATCAAAAGTCATTTATCAGGCAGTTATAAAACCATTTTATACTATTATTATACAGAATTATTAAAAGGTCTACAACACTGGAGTCTAGAATAAGTATAATGTCATAAAAAGATACAGTTCCGTGTATTAAAATAGGATTCTAATACAATAAAGTGCCCCTATAACAACCTAGAATCCTTGTCACAGTCCACAATTAAACCAATTAAAATATCATCGTTCAATGGCAGAATATTCTATTCAGTTTATAAAATAAATAGCTATTTCAATGTATTTAATAACGGTTAATTAATAAACGAGAAATCTATCCTAAAATATTTATTATTTAATGCTATAATTATTCTTACATGAGCATATCTTTAACCTGGTACTTTTTAACAAAAAAAACTAATAGTTTTCACCTCAATTGTACAAAAACTGCGGAACATAAAATATTTACTTAAAATTTACATTAATATCTAAACACACATAAAAATGTTTATACATTGTTTTTAAAGTTAACTGTGATCAATGATCACTATTTAAAATACATAACGTTACCATGATCAAACAAAGTTCATGTTTAATCTGGGAAGGACAAGGAATTTATTTATAATAAAATACAAAAGTCCAATGACTAACCGGTAATTAAAATAAGTAGGCACAATTTAATCAAAATTCAAATTTACTTATGTAATTTTAAATAAACGGGTCTATAACTTTCGGCGCAATAAAAATTTACTATAACATTGATAAATATTATTGTAATAGCTTTCTTGGTGGGTTATTTTTTTGTTAACTCGTTACGCATCATTTAATAAAATTTAAACACTCTGAGATACACCATGAGGGACACTATTTTAAACCCAATTAAAAAAACAAACGTAATTTGTAACAAAATAGTTTATTGTGTAACATGTGGGAAAAGCTATATATTTCCGGACGATGGAGGAACGAGGCTTAAGCCGAGTCCAGCCACTACCAGAGTCCGAAAATATGCTTTTCCTACGAGTTGCACACGAAATATTTTTTCGCCAATCAAAATAATTCTTTAATTTTCGCTTTAAGTACCATAATAGTATATTACATACCGAGCTGGAAAGTGTTTCATTACTGTCAAAAAAAAAAATGGTTTACAGACGCCGAGGTGAACCATTTCTCGAGAGAGTAATCAAACTTTTCACCGAGGTTTGTATACTATTTTATTTACAACCATTTCTTTTTTTTACTTTATTTTTTTTAAATTAAAAATGTGTTAACCCAACCAAATTATTTTTAATTTGTCAAATAATTACTCCACAAGACAGTTAACATAAAAAGAGCCGACCAGTGCCCACTTCGTTGGGCGTTAATTATATTTTTCTCTGAACTTTTTGTTCAATCATTATAAAATATAGCCTATAGCATTCCTGAATAGTGTAGCTTTCTGGTTGTGAAAGAATTTTCATGATCGGTTCAGTATTTCCCAAAAATTAGTCCTTACAAACAAACAATCAAAGTTACAAACTTTCCCTCTTTATTTATAATATTAGTATAAATAAATATCGAAGAAAAAATCTACTAAAAATAAGTAAATGCGTTGCCTTTTTATTCATCTCTATTTTTATATATAAAAAGAAATCTGCTTCCGCAGAGAATCGAACCCGGGCCGCCCGCGTGCCATTGGAGCATTCTACCACTGGACCATCGGAGCTTATACACCTAACCTCTTTATATTATTAGTAGAAACTGATATACATGTCATTATTTTTCTCTGAAATTTTCGTTTGATCATTCAATATAGCTTATAGCACTCCTGAATAATGGAGCTTTCTAATAGTGAAAGAGTTTTTATGATCGGTTTAGTATTTCTGAAGATTAGCCCTTACAAGTTATAGTTTATCCAAGATAGTCGACCCGTGCCCACACGTTGGGCGTTAATATCTGAACTTTTTATTTAACCATAATGTAATATAGCCTATAACACTCCTAAATAGTGTAGCTTTTTGATTGTGAAAGAATTTTTATGATCGGTTCAGTACTTCCGAAGATTAGCGGCTACAAACAAACAAATTTACAAACTTTACCTTTTTATAATATTAGTATAGATTAATTTTATAGCAATATTGTAAGTACCAAAAATCCCTGGTTTCTTACCTGAAACTTGCCGCGAGATGAAAAATTTAACTTTTTAAATTTAATAATGAAAGAGTTTGATAATAGTAGTAGGCAAATTAGTGGCATATACTTTGACCAATCAAAAGCTCCCTAAAGACTTAAGATATGTATGGCGTAAGAGGTGTTGCTAATAATTTGATTCGATCATATCTTAGTAATAGAAACAAAAGGCAAAAGGATGATTTACTTTAAGCCTTTGGCAATATCTTCTATGGTCTCTCAGATGTTAACTTTGGTACCGAAATAATTTTTTATTTCTGTAAATGAATTAGAAGATTACCTGTTCTCCTATGTTGTTATTCAGATAAATCGAGAGAACTAATATTAAAGATTCCTTGTACTAATCAATCAAACTCTTAGTATACAAAAAGGTTTTGTATTTAAGTAAAAGTAGAAATTACACACTATTTTATATTTCACAATTAAAGAACTCTTAACCTAAATATTCATAATTATTTAAAACTAATAGATAGCTAGATTAACCGTAATTCTAAGAACATGATCGTAATTTAAGTGGCCCTGATGATTGAAGTTAGGTATTGGTTGATATATTAAAATTTTGTTTTTATTTAATAAATTAAAATTGGGCAAATAATACAAAGACATATATATATATATATAAAAAAGTTATTTGTATTTCTCATCGTCATCTTCATCCTCATGCCACAAATGTTCGAATTTTGAAGGTATTATTAATTTATACAGACTGTTCTCCAGCTCACTGGTTAATAAGTTGTACACCAATTCACCTCGATTTAATTTTTTGTAATTGTTATTCTTCTTTCTTCGCCCTTTCCTTCACTTTTTGACTTAAGTCCGAATTTAGCCGCCATTTTATGGATGTGTGCTCTTTCCTCGGAAGTAAAATCAGGATCAAACCTTAAAAGACTTATTTTTTCAGATTTTGAATAATCTTCAAGCAGCTTATGAATTTTCTTGAAGACATTATCAGTTCCCAGGCCCTGCCGACTGACATTCTGATCTAGAGTCTCAGCAACTGTTTTCTCAGCTCCCTGCTCATTAACTCCAAGTCCCTTTCCTCCCCATCCCATTTTCAGCATCATTTGGTGGGCTTTACTTCCTTGGAAACCTGTTTGTGGTTCGGCCTCCACTTTTGGTTCATTCTTTTTGTAGTTACTTCTTCATAAACTTTCTTCTTAACAATGTAAAAACAGTCTTTTCTCAATAATTCCACTGCTTGCTCAGCTAAAACATTTTTGGCAATCTGCTTACTATCGAAAGTTCCTCTTACCACCTTCTTCATTGTCAATTTTCAAAACATACATTCCTGTACTGTCTGGTTCTACAGTCATCTGTAATTGGCAATTATCTACAGCGCCCATTAGTGTTTGTATAGGACTAGCTACAGCTTCCAAGAATATAAGCTTAGAACGAATGCCTTGCTGTGTTAAAACAGTGCTTAGAAAATCTCTAGCTTTTCTTCCTGAGGGTTTACCATGGAATGGATTACTTCCTTCTGTTGTTCTGGTGTATCTGAATAATAAGAACATTGCTGGTCAAACCTATGGTTGAACCGAGTCCTGCCAACTTCTCTTCCCCTTTCGTCAAAAGTTACTTCTGGTGTTTCCCAATTTCCCTGATTGGGTTGGTTATAGTTCTGATACTTTGGTACTGGATATGACGACCCACTTGATCGCCAGTTTTGATTTCCTTGTGACTGAAAACTGCCTCTGTATGGTCTAAAATAACCTCTACTGGATCTGGAATTTTCTCCCCGCCCTCTAGGAGGGCCACGATCATAAGGATTGCGCTGATAGTCTCTGCGATACTGATGGTTTTGATTTTGTCTGTATTCCATTTAAAACAATTACCGTTTACTCTTATTCCAACGTCAAATGGTTTTTCTGAACAAATTTCTTCTCACTGAAATAAAAAGTTCCTTTAAATAACAGTCCAACACCTAGTAAGGCCGCAAAATTCTCTCGTCTCTCACTTCTCTTGAGGTTTTTCTACCAGGATTCTAAGACACAATGACAAAACATTATAGACTAATGTAAAAATAAGTGTTTTAAAAAAAATTAGGATAAAGTATATAAAATTAAATATATCCAACAAGGCCAGTACTTATAGACTTACATATTTTTTGCTGAATACATTTATTTTTTATTATACCTATTATTCCTAGTTCTAATAAAAATCGTATTTTCATAGGCTCAATTGCTCATGCTTTTTTGTCATTGTACTTTAAAATCCTAATCTTAAGACCTCAAAAGAATTGATAGAAAATGAGATAATCTTGCCGGCATCACTACCAACAACTTCTTCTTTTCTGTGATACAGGATAAGTGCAAAAATAAAAACAAATCTACGTTTTTAGTTAGTCAAACTATAAAACAAATGTTGTTATTCTAAAATTCTATAGTTCAGACCCATTATATATGACACTAGTTTAAATAGTCACACTTATACTCAAGAAGAATATTTACAATTTGGACTATGACCACTTGCCAAAAAAAGTTTTGGTTGAAATTTCCCATTAAAAGAATAAAAAAATAGGATCTCATTGATAAATAGTTTTGCTATAAGAATTAACATTTTCTTTCATTTTTGTTGTTACTTCTAATTAACATCTGTAAATGGATCCCATTACTGGCAAAATCAGTGGTTTTAGCTTAAGACCTTTTTATGAAATACCTAATATAACTAGCCTGTATGCCAGTGATGAAGCTGTTGGTTGGATCTAAATTTAAAGGAACTCTTTCGTCTAAGTGGAAAAATACTTGGTCAAAAAGTCTATTTAATAATTTTTACATAAAACTCTTACCCAAAACAGATATTTAACAATAATAAATTAATAAAACTATGCACTCTTTTACAAATAAAACATTAAATAGAATCATCTATTTCTATTCTTACAGAAATATATGTACAGGGCTTTCATTTACCTATATTTGCCACCCACTTTTAACTATAATCAAGAAGGATGGACAAAAAACGCCCTGTATAAAAGATTCGTACTTTTTCATCTATTATCTTTTGAGCATAAAAAGAAACAAATGAACATTAAAAACTCAAGAAAAATGAAGAGGTAAACTTTTTAAATGGAACACCCTGTATATTATGTCATCACTAAAAGGTATTTTAAAAGCTTTACCAAAATACCACATTTGATATATCTATCTTTAATAGTTTTCAAAATATGACCACTTAAATCTAAAGGAGAGTGGATATAATTTCCATTGTACCTCATACAACGAATATACCTACCTACCGGCATCGGCACTAAGCTGAGACTGTAGATGTAATATCCTGATTTAAATGGCGGTATTATCGAAACTGTTAAAGATAAATATATTATATATGGTATTATTGTTAAGCTTTTAAAAGATCTTTTAATGATGACATAATATTTAGGATGACCCATTTAAAAAAGTTAAGCTCTTTTTTTCTAATTTTTGACGTTTATTTGTTTTTTTTTATGCTCAAAAGATAATAGACGAAAAAGTATGAAACTTTTATACATGACGTTTTTTTTCTATCCTTCTTGGTTATAGTTAAAAGTGGGTAACAAATGATAAATAAAAACCCTGTAAAGTGTTTTAAAACAAATGCGAAAAATTTTAGGTGGTGATTCCTTGCTTAAAATAAAGGGTAATTTGTTGTATATCAAAACTAGTTTTATAAAAAAAAGTTTTTACATTAAAAAAATAAGAGATACCTAATCATATTATTCTTTTATTTAGTTTCAGACATGTATGTATATTGTGTATTACCCAAGAAGTTTTATTTACTGAATATGGTTGTAAAGATTTTATGGGTGAATTACCATTTATTTGTCCCAGAGCAAAATCACTGTCTCAGGTAAAAAACAGAAAATATATACCGGGTGATGCATCGCCGGGCGGGACTAGGAAATCCCATGTAATTTTTAATGGGGTCAATTATTGGCTCCCCTAATTATTTTAGAGAAAAATTCTATGAAAGTTTATTGAAGAGCATGCAAATCTACGTCCATGGTAAAAACTTTAGATTTTTCGGTTAACCCGTTTGCTAGTTAGATGCTAATATATTTTTAAAAATTGTTACATTATTATCGCCTCATATTTATGAACAACAATAAAAATACCAGTTAGCGTGACATAACGTTGTCATTTTGAAATTTAGTGCTTTATTATTATCAAAAAATCGTAGAGCGAAAAGATTAACCATAAGTTATACTACTGAAGAAAAAGTATTGATGATTAAATGGTACTATCAAGGAAATAGTTACCAAAAGGTGTCAGACATGTTCGCTGCTCAGTATCCAAATAGACCAATACCCGGAAAATCAACAGTCGATAGGACTATCAAAAATTTGAGACCAAAGGCACAGTGATAAATAACTGCAGATGTGAAGCTAGGGAGTATCAAAGAGAAGAAAATGTAAGAGATGATAGAGACTTGGAAATTTCATTGCACGTGGAAGAAAATGAAGGAAAGGTGAGTACAAGGAAACTTCAGGATATCATAGGAAAAGATCAATCAACAGTGCTTCGGATTTTGAAAAGGCATAAATACATGTCATACAAATATGAAAGACATCAATAGCTAAGGGATGGGGATGAAATACGACGGCAGGAATTTTTGTTTTGACATGATGGAAAGGGCAAACATGGACAGGGAATTTTTAAGAAATATTTGTTTTACTGATGAGTGCACATTTACGTTAAACAATGAACCCAATCATCAAAATTACCGATACTGCAGTAAAGAAAACCAACACAGATTTGTCGAAACGAGGAAGCAATATCCACAGAAAGTAAATGTTTGGGCGGGGATTTTCGAACAACTTATTATTGTACCATTTTTTCTTAATCAAAATTTGAATGCAGAATTTTATTTGGAACTACTCGAAGGACTAATTTTACCCGCTTTAAATGATGTATCCAGGGAAAATCAGGAAATTGGGTGCCAAATGGATGGCTGCCCGGCACATAATACCCTGGCTGTTCGGGAATATTTACACAATGCTTTTAATGGAAATGTTATTCGTATACATCGCACCATAAATTGGCCAGCAGGTCTCCTGATATTTCGCCAAATGACTTCTTCCTCTGGGGCCATTTAAAAGCATGATATACAAGGATAAAAATTACTCTAATCTAGATGAGTTAAAAAATGCTATTTTTGCAGAATGCAATAAAATTTCAATTTACCAGTTAGCCAATGTAAGAAGACAATTTTATCAACGTCTGGGTTATTGTCTAGCAGTCAATGGAGGAATATTTGAAAATTTTATGGTATTTTTATTGTTGTTCATGAATATGAGGCGATACTAATGTAACAATTTTAAAAAATATATTAGCATCTAACTAGCAAATGGGTTAACCAAAAAATCTATAGTTTTTACCATGTACGTAGATTTGCATGCTCTTCAATAAACTTTAATAGAATTTCTAAATCGAATCTAAAATAATTAGGGAGCCAATAATTGACCCCATTAAAAATTACATGGGATTTCCTATGTCCCGCCCGGCGATGCATCACCCGGTATAAATTCCGGTGTTTTTTTTAGTGACTTTTATTTTAATTTCAAATATACCAAATTGTTAATTAATAATATATTTGTTATTATTTCTTTAACTTATGGCAAGTTTACTCTTAGTCCCCTTGCAACACGAGTATCTATAACTTCATATTACTTAAAAAACGCTTTTCTTTAAAAACCGTAATTTTAAAAATTAATATATGGGTCTACTACTTATTAAGAAAAGTTATGGTATGTTTTATCAAATTGTTTAGTTTGGCATTTTTTTACATATATATTTGGTCCCAGAAAAATCCGTCACACCCTATGTCCGTCGGACAACCACAATATTTTTAAAAATATAACTGGCGTACCGTGTATACTGTCGGTAAGTCGGTATTCTTGGTAAATAATTACGACCATTTATCTTTTTATCATAACTACGGCCTCAGTCGACCAAGTTTCACCAAAAAAAGTGGTTGGCTTTAATATGTGTCAGACAACCAGCAGAAATACGTAAGTAATTAACATTTTTTAATAAGTTATGGTGTTTAAGATCGTATTTAATCAAAATATTACAGTGAGCTGAAAAAAAAATGCCAAAACTAAAATATATTCTATCAGATCAGTTTCAAATTTTAAAAGTTTTAAAAATGTCCGTCGGACAACCAGTCTCTTGAAAAATCAGTCACTTGGATAACTGAATTGTTATCCGTAGGACAATTTGATTATCCTTGGGATATGGTAATATGGCTTAATGATTGACAAGTCAGTTAGCGCTGTTGGTAGTGACCCTGCATTTTGATCCTGGTTGTTACGGGTTCAAATTTTGTGTACATGAGACATACGTAAAGTGCTCTGCTCATTGCAGATTACAGTTAATGAAGTAATGACCTATTATTTAAAATAAGTAAATATTACAAAAAAAATCATTAAAATATAAAAAATTTAAAACTGGGACAAAAAAAGTTGATTAATCCTTATACTCACTTTTATTAGTTTCAAAACACCTTAAGAGGATGCCGTAGCACGGTAAATTAGCTAAAACGCGATTCGCTGCCGTTTTTAACACGCTTTTATTAGCTTGGGTTGTCCACCATCTATCTATCTATCTATTTATCTATCTATCTATCTATGTAACGGAATCTTTGAGCCTAATTTTTAACTCAACTTCCAGCGATTCGATTTCTTTGAAACTTTGCACACGTGTCAAGGACCGATGACAGATGCAATAATTTAAAAACAGTATCCCGTTATCCTGATTTGGACCGCCAGGATTAATAAATTCCATTATATTATAAAAACAACACCTAGATGCCATCTGTTGGCAACATTGGCGAAGGAATTTGCTTAGTGAATGAACCGAAGCAATTTAGTTTTTACAACAACTAATTGGTATAGTCGCACCATGAGTAATGATCTATGATACAATAATAGTTTAGAGTTACACCATTACTCAAGGACTCGCATATAATAATATATCGCAACCGAAACTGAAAATAATTAAAGTAAAAATACACTTATATGTAATTGCCAAAATTACAAAGAGTTTGTCACTACTCCAGAATAAAAGCGTGGGTGCTGAATATATTAAATGTTACAATTATTCTATTTGCAAATATCTATGAGGGAAAAGTTATGAAAAATAGTAAAATGCACCCCACGCTTTTTACTCTGAAGTGACAAACTCTTTTGTAATGAAAAATTATTTTCTAATTTTTAGTTCGGTTGCATGTAAAAGCGTGTTTTTAGTTTTTTAAACTATTATTTATTTAAATATTTGTTTTGAGAAAAAGTTGTACATAAAAAAGTTTCTTAAAATTATCCAAAGATTATCGGAAAGTTAATTGATTTTTGGTAATGGTAATAATTAACACATTAAATTTCCCAAAATTACAAAACCGTAAAAATAACCAACTTTCCGATAATCTTTGGATCATTTTAAGAAACTTTTTAATATACAACTTTTTTCTCAAACAAATATTTAAAAACGGCAGCGAATCGCGTTTTAGCTCATTTAACGTGCTACGGCATCCCCTTAATATTTTTAAGAACAGTAATCATATATATAAAAAAACTTTTGGTTTTCAACAAACTGCCTCTTACAAATATGGCATTTGATGCAGGATATTTATTGTTATATTGTTATTAATTGTTATACAGTGTGTCCCAGGACAGGTGTTACAAAAGGACAAATGGACCTAAAATTTTGAAATTTCCCTCTTTAGGGAAAACTGGTTACATGGTGAAAAACGGATAAATACAAAATTTTACTCCGATGGGTAATATACAGGGCGAGTTATAACTAAAAATATAAAACATTACCAAGAAAAAAGTACCTTTATTTTTTATAATAGGACAAAATTGTATAAGTAAATGTTGTAGAGAATTAAATTTTTGTCAAAATTTCAAGTAAACAAATAATTTTTGTCAATTTTTTACATTATGCATTAACGGTTTTGAAAATACTTGGCTTAAGAAAGCGAATTTTAAAATAATATTTAAAATTAATAAATTTTCTTTTAAATTTTGCTCCCCCTTGCCCATTATTTAGGTTGTAATGCGTAATGTAAAAAATTGACAATTCCATTTGTTTTACTATCATGCTTAAACCTCAAATTTTGACATAAAATTAAATTCACTACAACATTTACTTATGCTTTTTTAAAAAATAAAAGCAATTAGCTCCTGAGCATATTTTATATTTTTAGTTATAACTCGCCCTGTATAATTTAAATTGAAGTAAAATTTTGTATTTATTAGTTTTGACCATGCGAACAGTTTTCCCAAAATTTCGTTTTAAAACTGAAAAATTTTTGGTCCATTTGTCCCTATCCTGGGAAACACTGTATTATGTTGTCTTATATAATAAAATATTATTAAAGATAGTCCAAATCTAAAAAGTAAGTAAACTTTTTTTTTCATGATCATTGGGCCTAGGATATGTAAAAAAAATACAAAAAATTAAAACTGAATAGCTTTCTAACAACTTTGGTAAAATCAATTATAGGTAATAGAGGAAAGTGATCAAATATGAAATACCATTTTGTTTTTTAGACATAATTTGCTTAAAAATTATAAATAAAAATTTTTTGAAGTAATTATTAGCAATCATATATTTGTCCTTTATTTTATAAATTTTGTTAGTTTTATTGATTTATTTTTAATTACGATTTTTAAAAACCTAAAAAATATTGAGGGTAGCCAAATATGGAATAGGTACCCCAAATTTGGATTGCTAAAACAAAGGTCTGGACCGAAAAAACCGACTTTTTTTTTTTTTGAAAAATATATTGAAAATATTGTTTAGGTTGACAAAAAGAAACTATTGCGAAGATTTGGGCCATTAACATTAAGGGCTCCCTCTTCTTCAATTTGGTATAGTAGTATTATTAAAAACCTTAAAAAGTTATGAGAAAGCAATAAAACAAAACGTTGCTATAGCAACAAAAGGACTTGCTCTACTGGCATATTACCACTTGTACTTCAAATGGGCATTAAAAAAGAGACAAACACCTCTAATTGCGTGTGTAAGTTTCCGTTTAAGAGAATTTCTGGTATTCCATATTAGCGATACTATTCCATATTTGGTCACTTTCGTCTAGTTTATCAACAAGAATTTTAAAACATGTTCAAAAACTAAAGAAAGAAAAATATTTTTGTAGTATTCTTAAACTTATAAAACTGTTTTTAAAAAAAATATTAGGAAGAAATACACATCTTCCATATTCAATTAATATCTTATCTTGGAATAATTCGAATATACAAGATCTAAATACAAAGCAAGGATTCTAATACTGTGATTCAAACACGATATTCACAAACCAAAATATCGAATATTGACCAAAAAAGTATTTAGTTGAATACCATATAGGTACCAAAGACACAGATGTATTCGACGACCGGCCAAATGTATTCTGAATAAGATTCAGAATACCGAGTATTTTAATACTACCCAACCCTGTATAAGAGATCGTTTCTTAAGGGACATAAATAGGGTTTGAAAATGAGCTAGGGATAAGCCTCTAAAAACTTTGTCTGTAAAATGATTCATTTTAGATAGAACATAACAATTAATAATGAGTACATAAGACTAGTATAGCGCCCAGTTTAAGGAAAAATAATAACCGTTATAAAACCAGTAGAATCTTAAGATAAAAGGTTCAATGTCCACATTGGGGTGAACATAACCTATGTCAACTCACATCATCCATATTATGCAAATAATCAAATAATAGCTAATTTCTTAAACTAATCTGTTAGTATTATTGAGGTCACATCATATTTTCCAAATTAAAAACAACCAATGACGACTTGTGGCCCCAGAGATCATCAGGTCTATTTTTGAGTTAAAAATTTAATAGACTTACCAGTAAAAAATTGCGGTGTCCTTTGATTAATTAGGCACTAACCGTTATTTTTTCTATAAACAAATCAATCGTACATTAAACAATTTTATCTCAACATTGGCTATTAAAAACTAGATATGATAACACGCATTTCGAATCTGACGTTTTTTTTAAGATACCGGCTGCAATAAAAACATTTAGGAACACTCAGTTCCTTTGTGCTTTAGGCTCTCTGTCCTTCTTTATTTTACATATAAAATGAAAGAAAGAAGAGGATTCGTTACACCTCTAGAAACTTTCCATAAGCTGACCCCATCTTTCGACCTTTCCTATTAAGACGCGTTCGGATTGGTGGAAATTGTGGCGTGAGACTACGTCAGTGTTTTGAAAAGGCAAAAATCAATTATTTTTCTAACCTATCTTTACCATTTTCAAATGTTGTGTAAATAGTTGTTTATTTAATAAATAACATAATTATGCTTCCAGAAATATTTATTAATTTAGTCTTAACTGCATTATTTATTTTAAAATCTCGTAATCAAAGAACGCTAGATCATAACTGGGCTGTTGCTTCTTTAAATTTTTTAATAAAATACCAAATAAGTTTTACTAGATCCCTCTATTAACGCTTCACTGAAACAATAAACCTTAAGTTTTTTGTTTTGTGAAGTAAAGGAAGAAAACTTTTATTTCAACTACACTACTACACCACTATCCATATTACGGATCATCCATAATCCATATACCCAAAGTCGGTCTATGTGGTCTATATCAAGATCAAGATCGTTTGACTAGGAAGGTTGCTTCATTACGTCACATATGTACCGCACTGCTGGTTCCTTGACGCCAACAAGGATGTCTAGACGGATAATACTATGAGGGCGAAAGAGCGCGATATACAATATTTAAAAATCAGCTGGAATAATCATTGTTAAATAATTCATTAATAGGAAATAAAGAAATTACGGTAACAACTGGAATTAACAGTATTTAAAAGTATTTCTTTAATATTGACAAAAGACACAAACTACACTGTTGAAAACTTCATTAAATAATGAGCAAAATACATATGTGACGTAGGTCCACCATGTTGTAAGGCTAACGAGGCAACCTTACTTAGTCAAACGATCTTGGGTACTATATAGGGTCGCGACATTCGGCCATATTGCTTTGACGTGTTATGACGTCACATCTCCCATTTTTCGGCCATGTTGTTCAGTGCCGGAGATATACAGTTTATTGTATTAGTAGAACAACCGTTTACACAACAGTTTTTAATTATTATTAAGTTGTAAAGTCTTTTACTTTAAATAAAAAACATTTGGAATTACATCTTTCAACAAATATCACTTCCAAAACAATGCAAAATGAAATGCGCAAATTCTAGACGCCACTGGATTGATCATCAGCTCTGATTTTAGCCAGTCTTGCCATCAACTATTCTCCGTGGAGTGCCCTTCCTTGCGTCCCCGACCTCGAACCGCCTAAAAGTTGAGGATGGGTCGCAACCTTTGACCACTACCTACTACTTGGTAGCCGGTACTGGCGACAATATTTTGTGACCATATTGCTTTGACGTGTTATGAGTCACATCTCCCATTTTTCGGCCATGTTGTTCAGTGCCGGAGATATACAGTTTATTGTATTAGTAGAACAACCGTTTACACAACAGTTTTTAATTGTTATTAAGTTGTAAATTCTTTTACTTTAAATAAAAAACATTTGGAATTACATCTTTCGAAAAATATCACTTCCAAAACAATGCAAAATGAAATGCGCAAATTTTAGACGCCACTGGATTGATATTCAGCTTTGATTTTTACCCAGTCTTGCCAACTTTTGTCCGAGAAGTGCCCTTCCTTGCGTCCCCGACCTCGAACCGCCTAAAAGTTGAGGATATGTCGCAACCTTATAAATATAAACTAACCTTGGTCACCATCCATACTACTACTACTACCAGAATCTTCTTTTTTTGTTTATTGCTCGTGACTCCTGTTGCTACTTGCTTATTTATCGTTGATTTAACCTGGAAAAATGTTAGTTGTGGTTAGGTAGTTTGAGCAATTATTTTTCTTTGAAATAGCTATCTACAGATTGAAAAAGGAACTATATAGACTTATCCTTTTTTTTCTCTTACCCATGTATTTCATGGCCATAAGAAAAGACTGTCTCTAGTAGTTATAAGCTTCAAGGATTTCATAGTCAGATATATTTTTTTGACAGGGCCGTACTGGCGTAGTTTGTGTTTGTGGACGCTTTCTTAAAATATAAACAAGTAAATATTTGTTTTTTAGGCAAAACCTGTGTAAAAATATCTGTTTTTATTTGTTAAAGCTATTCTTTATATTGTTTGAACCCCGAAAACCATTAGTTTCCAGGTAAACTTGCCTCTCTCCATAACGTGTATGGAAAAAGTGCTGTCAAAATAAATCAAATCAATAGAGAATTTACATTAATTTTTATTAGTTCGTGTGGGTGGAAATCGAACAGTTTTAGTGAGTATAAAACGAGTTTGATTGTTTTATATTAAAATGTGAATTTAGAATTCTATCTTTAGCCAACAACAACAAACAAATTTATCTACCTACATTAGAAGTACATTATTAGTCTATAACCACTAATCTAATTCGTGATAAGGATCGTCTGATAACGCAAATATCAGGTCTTAGGTATTCCAAATGCCATACATTTTAGTTCGAGGCAATCTCGCGGCGTATGGACAGAGGTATCCTTGGAGAGTACTGGTTTCGGGGCTCAAAGCTGCGGATATCGAACAGTTAAATAGATTTGCCTCTGGAGGATATTGTGACGACTCTACAATTGTATATATGCAGCATCCTTGTGTAATTTTGACTGCATTGGAGGTTTTAGGTACAAAACTTTTGTTATATATACCACTGAAGTATCAAAAACACAAAAATTATCCATATCATGAATAATTATGATGGTTAATGTGCATGTATCACTTATTCACCTATCTTTAGATTACCTAATATATATACACAGTAATTTTTAGGATATACCTATTTTTAGCTTTAAAGCATGATCACAACCACAAATTAATAAAATTTGTGCTTTTACTTTAAAATCAGTCTTTGTTTATTACAGATATTACATAATAATTAATCTGCTGCATATTGTTGTTACAAAATATGATAAGGAGTATCTCAAATTAGGAAATTTAGGAAACCACTTAAACAGCACAAACTTTCCATTGAGCAATCCCCCATATACGTAAAGTATGCGTCCACAATACCAAACAATGGTTAAGCTGTGAAGTGGACATAAAGCATCATGAGACCCGTGCTTTACTCATATGGGGGATTGCCCAGTGGAAAGTTTGTGCTATTTGGTCAATGTAGAATGTAGTTATTTTTTACATCATAATAACATTTTATTTAATTTTTCCGAGATTTTTCAGGATAACAAGAAATGAAACTTAAGCAAATCTTAAAATATAATCTTTATAAAGTTCAGGACAAGCAAATTAAAAAAGAAAACATTTTGAAATAGGCTTAAAATTTGTTTTCTTAATAATTTCAAAAAATTACATATTTAACGGCAACTTGTTTCTGTTGTGTAGGGAGCAACAATAAATGGGATTAACTCAATTTTGATATTGCCTTTTCATATTTTTAATGATGATATGATAGGTGATCAAAACCTTTAATAGATGTAGTAGGGTTTTAGTGAAAATATTTACTGATTTTTTTAAGACTTGCCTAGAATTAATAGCTTTTAAAACCCTCAAATGCATCGTGTTGCCTATAAGCAACGTCATTCATTTAAGGCGCATTATTCGCGCAAATCGCGTTAAACTGTACTGCATCTTGTATTCAATAAGTCACATATCAGCCAAAGCAGTATTTATGTACAGGGTGGGCTGTTTATCTTGGGACACTACCTTATCTCAGAAACTATAGCAGATGGAGCCAAAAGTTAAATACAAAAGTTAATGGGGGAGTTACAAACCTTTAATTTATTTAAATGTTGTATATACAGGTCACGAAATTCGAGACATATCTTGTGTATAATGTCCTATACCAAGTCTAACCTTTTTTGCCTTTTTAATTTTTTATGCGAAAAATGACGTAGCCTTAAATTATCTGCCAATTTCTTCATTCGGAAGTATTTATTGTTTCACTTTAGTAAGCTTTGTTGTAGACAAAGGACTCAAATAACGGATTTTGTACGCAATTTCGATAACTATTAATACAGGGTGCGCGAAAAATAAGATTAAAAATAAAATTTGAAAAACTGTGAAAAAACGTTTTTTTTTTAAATAAAGGCAATTTTATATAGGGTTGTCTATGCCTAATATTTTTACTTATTGAAATATTTCCATTTAAACATTTGTCTATCACAAATAATATGCTGTTGCCGTATAAGCAGTTAGTGTGAGGTGGCAATGACAGCGTTTGAACAAACAAGTGCTAGAACGCTGTCAACGATTACTGTCATAATTCAAATATTTTTTGACATATCTTGATTTATTTTTTATCGTTTCTAAATTTAGATTATTCGCTTGGTTACATACTAATGTGTACCACGGAGGAAAAAATTGATATGTTAGAAAATTATATATCGAACAATAAAAACCGGACCCTGGCTTTTAAAGATTATATAACAAAATTCAAGATTCAACCCGAAATGCGTCTTTACATCTAGATGTCAAAAGAACAATGCTTCGGACATGCCTTTAAATAAACAACTAGAAGTCCTATAAATATTGTCCAGTGCAAAAATTAGAACAACGTGATTACAACACCAGGCTAGATTTTTGCAACTATTTTATGCAGAGACACTTTTCAGAAAATATATTTGCTAATAATATTTGGACAGATGAGTCCATATTTACAACTTCAACTAAAAATTTTAATCGGAAAAATACCCATTACTGGAGCAACAAGAATAATAAAAGACATATGGAAGTTACAAGATCAGGTAGAACTTCTGTTATGGTGCGCCATTTGGAGGCACAGAATAATAGGTCCAGTATTTTTTGATCAGAATTTAAATTCCCAATGCTACTTAGAGCCTTTAAATAATATCCAACCTTTTGTTGAACATGAAGTGCCTGCAAGAGAACGACCACATTTAATTTGGATGGTGCTCCTTATCACAGAAGTCAACAAATTACAATCTATTTAAATGCACATTATAGAGAATGGATTGGGGAGAATGGTAGTTACGCGTGGCCTCCAAGAAGCCCCAACATAACCACCCTTGATTTTTTCTATGGGGTACACTTAAAAATCTAGTTTACAAACACAAACCATCAAATGCCGAGAAACTTAAACGTCGGATAAGAGAAGGTATTGAATATTTAAATGGGACTGAATCTGTTAGAAATGCCATTATCTATTTAGAAACCCTTTATAACACTTTTATTGCTCAAAATGAAGGGCATATTGAACACTTGTTGCAACAGTTATTATCCTTTGTAAGTCATTAATTTGTTATGATTGTTTGTTAATAAAGTATTCATCAACGATATTCCGTATACTTGGTCTCATAAGCGCATCAGCAAAAGTAGTGTCGACTATGAATGGTAAATGACAGTGGAAGCACTTTAGCACTTGTTTTGTTCAAACGCCATCATGGCCACCTCACACTAACTGCTTATACGGCAACAGCATATTATTTGTGATAGACGAATGTTTAAATGGCAATATTTCAAAAAGTAAAAATATTAGGCATAGACGACCTTATATAACATTGCCTTAATTTTTATAGCTAAATAGGACAAGAATATAAAAATAGGTAGTTTCCATTAAGAAAAAACGTTTTTTCGCAGTTTTTCAAATCTTATTTTTAATCTTATTTTTCGCGCACCCTGTATTAATAGTTATCGAAATTGCGTATAAAATCCGTTATTTGAGTCCTTTGTCTACAACAAAGCTTACTGAAGTGAAACAATAAATGCTTCCGAATGAAGAAATTGGCAGATATTTTAAGGCTTGCAAACGTCATTTTTCGCATAAAAAATTAAAAATGTCAAAAATGATTAGACTTAGGTATAGGACATTAAACACAAGATATCTCTCGAATTTCGTGCAGAATTTAAAAATGAAATAATATACCAGGTGTTCCATTTAAAATAAGAAAGTTGATACTCGCCGACGAATAATGAAACACCCTGTATATACAACATTTAAATAAATTAAAGGTATGTAACACTCCCATTAACTTTTGTATTTAACTTTTGGCTCCATCTGCTATAGTTTCTGAGATAAGGTAGTGTCCCAAGATAAACGGCCCACCCAGTACAGAATTTAGTAAACAAGTACATGGTCCCTTAATTAGCTGATTTTAGAAGTGGCCGCCGAAGATAACTGATGTTATTTTTACGCCTAATTTGCATATTATTTTTTCATACACAAAGGTTTTTTAGTTTTGAAACAAAATATTTTTTAATAAGTATGAAGGTTGTATTGGGGACTGTAATAATAAAAGCCTTAAATTTTTTCAAAAAAATTGTTTAATTTTTTTGTTGCTTATAAGCAACATCATACATTCGGAAAACAATTTATTATTTTTATTTTTTTAATTAAAAATATTATTATTTTTTAAACGACATTAAATTACATAGATTGTATAACTGTTTTAAAACAAAAAAAAAAACATGTTTTTTGTTCTTCCTCTTCTCAAAAATAACAAACTCTCACTAAAATTAGAATAGGTCCTTTCAAGGGTTGCTGGCCGAGCAGGTTAAAACAAGGAGTTGCAGAAAAAACAAAAGGTGACCCATTCAATATGTAGCTTTAAAGAAAATCCGACCTGATTAAGGGGCACAGGCCTGTTTTTAAAAGTGAAAAAATAAAATGAAAAGGAGGTAACTTTGTAAATGGTATCCACACACAAACACAAAATATGAAAAATATGGACTTTTTTTTGTTTTGTGTTTACTCAACTACTAAAAGAAATGTTTTAAAGCTTTTTATATAGACAAAAAGTTAAAATATAAACCGTATTTACTTGTTTTCACTTTTTCCATTTTAAATGGGCGAATTCTTTTTGCGAATATAGTTGCTTTTCGCAACAATGCAGTTTTTTGTCGGAATAAAGAAAAACGTAACATAAGATTTTTAATTTTTTTACTCCACTTTTAGAATTTTCAATATAAACGAAAATACTTAATCGGTCACAAAAGAAAAAATCATGCATGTAAGGGTTAAACTCTGTTGTTAATAAACACTTTTTGAAGAAAATAGGCAAGAATGGTTTTTAAAACATTTTTTGGCAGATCCTCATCCTGCTTCTCCTGTAGGGGTTACAACTTAGAAATTGTTATTGAAATAGGAACTAATGTTATCCGTACTGCATATGGTATCATAAGATGTTTTCAGTACTTACAAACAAGTACCTTTCAACCGGTTTTTGTAACCAAGTCTTGTAGATTATATTATTGATGTGATGACCATTTACCGCTGCCATTTAATAAGAGATACCCATTGTGTGTTGGAAATTTTAGTTGAGAAAAAGTATCAATATTCTAAAAGCAGAAACTGAAAAAATAACAAGAAGAAACCATGCATATATTTCTTCATCCAAATAATTTGTAACATTAAAGCTGGTTTAAGTTGTTTTATTTGGTTTTCAATTTTTATTGACCTTATTGCTTAAGCACATGAAACATGTTTAGTAAAATTTACACTTGTTCAGGAGTTTGGAAAAATTCACAAACTTATTTGCATGAAAAGATGACGGCTTAAAATTATTTTCCAAACTTACCCTTGTGCAGTTTATAATTTTTTTGATATAAACTTTATATTCTTGGACTTAAAATAAAACTGGCTGCTCCAATTATAGTTTAGGACCAATACTCAAATTTTATAAGGAATAAAATTTTCAGACAATTTAAAAATAATTTTAGTGCACACCTAATGGACCACAATGGGTACTCAGAATGCTAACGCTACCCAATACCCCAAAATGTATAATACAATTATTATTATTATAGGTTTTACTTAAAATAAAGTAAATACATTTTTTCAGGATACACTGTAGTGGCATCCTCAAGCACAAGTGTAAAGCAAGATTACAATGAATATATGTGGACTATGAGACGGGAGTTTGCTGAACCAGATCCCACCACACTGTCACCTACGAAAGATTTAGAAAAAGCACTATTAGAAAAAAGTGAAGTATAGATAAATACCACTTTATTGTAAAGATAACACAAATTCTAAAAACAGAGCAACCAACATTGCATATTGCAACAATTTTTAATGTAAAAAGTTACTTATAAAAGTTAGAGTGTCAAATTGTCACCTTTAGATACGCTAGTCATATAATATTTTATAAAATTTTAAATATTTGACTGTACTATGGAAATTCCCGCCAGTCTTCTTATGTCATCTGGTACATATGCATATGTGGCTGTAAAGGCTTCTATACACGCATCTGACAGTGCAGTGTTTGGCCTTAATGATGACGAAATAAAAGCATTAGTAAAAAGGTTCTCTGGTTATCAAAAAGAGATAATCAATGGAGTTTTGTTAAGGGCATCTCCTCTTGATGTTGTAAATGCTCTAGGCCAACTTGGGTATAGAGTTGTAGCTGCAACTGGAGAGGCTGAAGTCATATGGACCATGCAGAGAGATATCTAGAATCATGATTTTTGTTTTATTTTTAAAATATTATTTCCAACTTGACTCTAATTTAAGAATATCTTTAAAACCTTTTAAGTGACTGATGGTTTAGCATACATTTTAAATGTAACTCTCTTGGAAAATGTAAGAAGCCTTACTGACCTCATTTTTTTTAACTGCATGTTTATCTAGAGATTTTATACAGTATGATATATAATTTAGTTTAGTAAAGTAACCGCTAAATTTAACAATTTCCACCGAAATTTATACTAAGAATGTTATGGATAATTGTTAAAAAGTTTCAGAAGTAAATTACAGCATTAAAATAAGATAATTTTGCAAAATATTTTAAAAAGTAACAAAAATAATAACCAAGGTTTAGTTTATAATAAATACAAACATATGGTATTTTTATATTATAAGGGATTTTGTGTTACAAGTTACAAGTGTTATTTAGGATAATTTGAACATACACATTTTTGTACGTTACTCTTCTATTCTATAAATTTAAATAATTTTAGACACTTTTCATAAAAAATACTTTTAAAAAGTTGTATCAAAACATTTATTTTTTTATTGGTTTCTAAGGAACTCTCTGATTTTTTACTTGAGGAAACCAATTTGTAAATATTTTTAGCTGAAATATTTAGAAAAAATACTATTCTTATATTTTGCTATACATTTTAATAAAAATTTAATAGTACGTTTTTAGGCACTTGTTTCAGTGTCATTTTATTCTTAATATAGTTTAAGGCATTGTTCTTTTATACAGGGTGGCCATTAGAAAACGAAAAAAAGGTATTTTTTGCACACCAGGTCATTTACTGAAAAACGTTAGGACACGTCATAATTACAATTGCCAAGTTTGAAGTCTTCGCTTTTATTTCCGTTGATATGGCAGCTTGTCAAAATTTTGATTTTTTTCTTCAATGTATATAACAGTAAATTATGCTGTTAGAGCAAGCTACTTTAAACTAAGGGGATATGCTAAGGGGTAAACGATCTTCAAAATGAGATATCAATTAACCTTTCTGGCAAGGGTGGGATTCACCCTAAAACTTAGGGGTAAATCACACCCTTTTATTGATATCTTATATTAAAGATAGTTTTACCCCTATTATATGTCCTTTGTTTAAAAAAGCTTGCTTTTACTGGTAATTTTATATTATACATTTAAAAAAAAATCTAAATTTTGACAAGCTATCATAATATACGAAAATAAAAGTTTTTATCAGGGTCGAGAGACCTTCACAATAAGTTGTCACTCGACCTCTCTTGCCATTTAAGATTTTGGTGGTGAGTCTTGCCCCAGCTAGAGGGTTTCGGTTCAAAGGGTAAGTGGCAAAAAATGTGTTCCCGTAAAATTAAAAGCTAATGTATCTGACTGTTTTTTAAATGACTTGAAGTGCCAAAAATTAGTTCTGTTTCGTTTTCAAATGGTCATTATTTTTAAACGGGTCAGTTAAAAAAATTAATCTTTGCGATATAAAATTGATGCATAAAGACTACACTTTAGAGTAAAATTAAGGGATTAAAATTTTAAGATGGCTGCTGGGCGCCATCTTGGGAAAAATTAAATGGAAAGAGGGATCTTGTGGCACATCATTTTAAAGCTCCTAACGAGTACGTTATAATCCTAGAATATAAAGTCAATACCTACATCTACTACAAAATGGCGGTACTTCAAAAATTACCCAAATACCTGATTTGGATGGCCATAATTTCCAAACTAATAATGTTAGATGTACCTAAAATTTTATTTTCTTAAAACTCCTTTTAATGATGACACTGGTGATAATATACAGGGCTGTATATTATATTACCATTAAACGGTCTAGGATTATAAAATACTCGTCAGGAGCTCTAAAACAATGTGTCACAAGACCTCCCCTCTTTCCATTTATTTTTTTCTCAAAATAGCGCCCAGCAGCCATCTTGAAACTTTCATCTGTTAATTTTACCCTAAACTATAGTATTTATGCATCAATTTTATATCACAAACTTAAGTTTTTCAATTAATCCTTTCAAAAAATAAAAGGGCGGGTAATTAAAGAAATGCACTGTATGTATGTATGTATACTGCACGCTGTGATTGTAATGATTTTATTTTTAATTCTAAGTATACATGTATTTTACTACGTCCTCCACATGGCCTCGAAATGCATGGATAAAATCTTAAAATCTTGTTGACTAGTCCGGTTTTTATGAGGGTCAAAGGCAATTTATTTTTAATTTTTTTTTTGTTTTTTGTGATTCCAAGCGGTTGTTGATAAGTAGTGAAGAATGCTGCAAAGCAGATTTAAATGATTGTTTTACTTTTGTTACTCTTTTATTAAACGACTTTTAATATTTTATGATCGTTTAATATAAAAATGGATAGAATATATCACCGTAACAAATAAGCAATATGTTTTACTCTATCCTATCAAAGACATTGTATTACGTATTGAAAAAAAACAATTTGTGTTATTTGCATATCTACCTCAAGTCTTACCTATACACACTTGAGCTTTATACCTAATAATTTAAATATAATTTTTGTATGTAGAATTAAAAACAAAAAACAATGTTCTATTGTATTGTATTGTAGATGTATATTACAAACTATTTTTGTCAAAAATTTTATAATATTGTTTTAAAATCTTAAGAAGTATGTATGTACAAGTTGACTCACTAAATTCATACTGGACATTACTAGAATGGAAAATGAAGTACAAAATTGTTGTTATAGTCTACGATCCGAATAGGAAGACACCTGCACCCATCTCTTTACTGGATAAAAACTGTTTTATATTAAACTGTAGACCCGTTACACTATTTTTATAAAAAAATTAGTTCGGGCGAAAACCGAACCCGGGCCGCCCGCGTGACAGGCGAACATGCTACCAGTGAATCACTGGAAATTCGACCCTTTCGAATAGTTATATTTATCTGTTGACTTGATATACATATGCCATAATTTTTTTCTGAACTGTTTGTTTTATTATAATAAAATATAAGGCAACCCCAATACCTTTATTTAAACACGATATTTAATATAAATTACTTTAATCCGGTAAATAGATGGGTGCAGGTCGCTTCCTATTCTGATCTTGGACTATTATACCTCAGGATAACAAAGCAGTTTTAGTGTGTTTTTAAATAGGGGTTTTCATTTTAACATTAACAATTGAAGAGTTGAAATATCAAAGGTGCTAAGTGCCAAAAACAAGAAGCAGAGTTATTTTGAAAAACTTTATTATTTTCACATTTTTTAAGCTACGGGTCAACAAAATCTAAACACAAGATGTATTCTGACGCCAGTTAAGATGAACTTCAGGCATATGGCTCTTTCTCAAATTATTCTTATTGGCACATAGCACCTTTCTATGGTATAAACTCATTTAAAAAAGGCACTTAGCCCCTTGGATATTTTAACGCCTCAATTTTGTATCTGTTATTGAAAAACAGCATTTTTATAAGATATTTGCAATTAATTTAAAAAAATAAAATGTACAAGGTAATTTGGACACAAACTTAGATAAAAATGTATCATCAAAGTAATGCTGTTTTGTCAAAACTTGTTCTCATTTTTAAAATGTATGTTTGTTGTTAATGTAAATCATACTTATATATGTTTTTTTTATTAAACTGCTTATTGAAGCACTTTTATGTAGGTTTTATTTATTAATAAGAATAAAAACATTTACATAATATAAAGAACAGGGGCGGTCATAAGCAAGGGGGCATGGCCCCATGCCTCCCCTTGCCTTCCACATCCTTTTAATCAATTAGTGGGCATTTAAGGATGATATGGCCCTCCCTGAGAAAGTTGATATGACCGCCCCTGATAAAGAATTAGGAGTAGAAGATACGTTGTAAAAGTAATCTGAGACTGTGAAAGCTAATATTTACCATAACAAAATGGCAAATGAAATCTGTAAAAGCCATGAACATGGATGTAACTGCAAAAGCCAAATCGCATGTCAGACCTTGGAAGAAATGGAATTTGAAAGAGGTATATGGAGTGCTGCCCAGTATGGAGAACTTTCAAAAGTTAAGCAGTGTATTGAAAGTGGGAAGAACGAAATTGATCAACGGGATTCTGCAGGTAAAGTTTAAATTATTAACGGCCAGTTTCACAATATTTGGTTAACACTAACCATAGGTTTGTTACCATAGAAAAACGAAATACCGAAATGTGATTGGTTTTGCCAAAATAGTTTACCCAAAAGTGATGGTAAGCATATATTGTGAAACTGGGCATTATTGTAATAAAACTTTTTAGTTTTGGTTATGTTGGTCCTAATGCTCATCAAAGTATAAAATAACTTCTTTGTTTTGTGGTTTTTTAATATGTATCTTAATTTTTATTTAATCTAATCTTGATTTCAAAAACACGTTTTTAGATGCCCAGAAAGTACATTATTAATAATAATAATTTATGCAGTTATAAACATCTTTTTAGGCCCGCCGCAAATTGAACCCAGTTCACGCACAGCACACGCGCAGCCACGCGTTCATAACTTTGTAAAACATGCTTTTAAATGGAGTGGCGCATATTGGACCCAGCCCAGAGCTAGCCCATTTTGCTGCCAGCCACGCGTGGATAGGTTTGTGTTCACCGCACAGATTTCGTGGGTCTTGTGCAGCATGGGTTTGTTTTTAAATTCTGAAATATGGTTGATCCCGAATTGGGTCCAATATGCGGTAAACTGATCAAAAACGTGAACGTGGGAAGGATGGGTTGAGCGTGGGCTGCGCGTGAGCTGTGCGTGGGCTAGGTTCAATTTGCTGCGGGCCTTAAAGTCAGCACGGCGGTATAGCGGAATCACAGCGTCAAAGCGCTTGCCAGTGTATGTGAAAAAAATAAAATTAAATAAAATATACTGACTACCAAATTTTAAGTACTTATTGAAAAAACCTCACGACAAAATTAAAATGGCTTTATCAAAATTATACGTGTTCGTTATTTTGCTCTGCCAATAATTTGTTGAGAACAGAGATAATGCGTTTTGTAACAACTATGTTGCATGTATTTTAGGTTATACCGCCTTACACTATGCTGCTAGAAATGGTCATTTAGATGTTTGTGAATATCTTGTAATGAAAGGGGCAGAAATTAATGCAACAACCAAATCGGGAAAAGCAACCGCCTTACATAGAGCGTGTTCGGCCGGTAAGTAGATGAATTTTCTATTTGTGCATCCAAACTATGTAATAGTCCAAGGGCCCGTGAGTGGCAGACATTCGTCATTTTGTAAAAGCTGAAAGTTTGCCAGCGCATGCTTTCAACATAGGTAGAACGAGTAGTAGACTATGAAATTTAACTCATAGTAGTTTCAGCACTAGTTAGGAAATATACTTTTATCACACTAGTGTTGTAAAGTACTTTGCAACACTAGTGAGATATAAGGCATGGCAAGGATATTTACTATTTTCGCATGTGGATAGGGGTTCCGCGCACTAAAATATTGGACCTGCGCACTAAAATATTGGCTCTGCGCAAACAGAAAAATAAATTAAAATGTTTCATGAAGTCAAAAACAAATTTTTGTCTTCAATTTTATCAAAAAGGGGCCCTAAGAGTTGCATTGCCTAATGCCCCGACATAGCTAATCCGGCCCTGCATACAACAGACTTTTGGGCGAAGTTTTTGTATTTTAAAATCCTAGCCTAATATAGTTTTTTTTTAAGTTAATCTAATTCCTCTTAACACAGTATAGAATCCAAGAAAATAAGAACATTTTTCAAATAAAAGTACTTTCGAAAATGCTTTGTTTTCGAAATACAGAAAAAATACCTTTTTATCATAACTTTCCTACCACTCCAGATATGTCCGCTAAATTTGGTACACTTCTTTTAACCATTACATTACATTTTTTGCTGTAAATTAAAAAAAAATTACCAGTGGCGCTGGAACAAGATTTGAATTAAATTTTTTTCAAGAAAAAATAGTACGCCACTGCTTTTTTTTCGATCGATCAAAATTATTTCTGGAATAACTATTTCCTTTGGGGTTAATTTGGTCTCTTGATATTTTTTAGTACGACAAACGGTTCTCGTTTAAAAAATTAAAGCCATTTTAATGGATGGCAAAATCGTTAAAATCTGATAGGGTTTTTAGTATGTAAAATTTGTTTTTGTCTGATTTGTATTAAAAAAAGGTCAAAAACTTACATTACGACAGTTTAAACCTAATAAAAAAAAAAATCAGTAGTTATAATTCTTAATAAAAGCAAAGACAATTGTAGTTTCACTATAGACTCCCAGAACAATGCTAAATTTTTGTTCATCAGTTTGGACGCTGGCTTGGCTGAATTTATGAAGCGACAAATTATACGTACTGTTAACGTGTGTATTCAATGGATACACGCTTCATAAATACCACGAAGCGAGCGTCCAAGCTGATGTCCAAAAATTTAGAATTGTTCTGAGTCTCTATAGTGAAACTACAATTGTCTTTGATAAAAGTCAAAAACGAATTTTACATGAATTAAAATGGCTTTTTTTTGACGAAAACCGTTTGTTCTTCGAAAAATAACAAGAGACAAAATTAACTCCAAAGTAAATAATAATTTTAAAATTAATACTGATTCGAAGAAAAAGCAGTACTATTTTTTTCTTAAAAAAAATCAATACAAATCTTGTTCGAGCGCCACTGGTAAAATTTAAAAAAAAATACAGCAAAAAATGTAATGTAATGGTTAAAAGAAGTGTACCAAATTTTGTGGACATATCTCGAGTGGTAGAAAAGTTATGATAAAAAGGCATTTTTTCTTAAAATTTTAACATCCTGTATTTCGGAAACGAAGCATTTTCAAACATAATTTTATTTGAAAAATGTTCTTATTTTCTTGCATTTTGTTTGTTGTTAAGAAGAAAATATCCGCTTAAAAATAATAAAAATATAAAAACTGTATAAAATTCATTTTATTTCAGGAAAATCAAATATTGTTAAGTTCTTACTATCAAAAAATGCAGCAGTTACTTTACAAGACTGCGACGGTAAAACAGCATTGCATAGGTCGATGGAAAATTGCCACAGCGACATTTCTGAACTTCTTTTGAGGAATTATCCCGAACTGAAGGATATATATGATAATAAAGGTTTTAAACCTAATATAAATGAACATTGATCTTGTTTTTAAATTCTGTTATGGTATTATATAGTTTTATTTATACATATCTAGCCATTTTAGCACTCTGCGATAATTGTAGTTTTTTAATGTATTTTATCAATTTTTTAAAATTAAGTAATAGAGAATTATAACAAAAATTGTATTTTTTTAAATTAGGATTCTAAAATAATGGCTACTGGCAGTGTTGTGTTTTTTTGATGTAAAGCTTTTTATATTATGATAGTTTATTGAATTTTCTAATAATATACTATATTGTTAACAATAAACAGTAAGCAAAAGTTAAAATAATACTACAAGTGAGATATCCCAGCTGGGCTGTAAAGGAATACATACACTTTGTATTGCTCTTAGGAAGAAATTATATTTTCTATATAGTGATCTTTTTTAAAAGATATAGACGCTTGAAAAAACTTTGTTTAATGAAAAATTTAACTTTGATTACTTTTTACCTTTAACTTATTAGTGCTGTTTTCTCAGCTTTCCATTTTTACAATAAAAATGAAGGCTTTTATTTAAAAAAGCAATTTAACCCTAAAAGTTTTATACATGTCTTGTAAACCAAGGTCATCATAAGATGTCCCTTTTACTTTATAAAACTTTTTATTTATAACTTTTTTGATTGGAACTTATTTTTATAAGTATTTAGCTGGTTTTATACTCTTGGATCACTCTGTATGCAAAAAAAACTTAACTATTCATTACACATCAATTCATGAAAAAGTAGAATCATTCAAGGAAATTATGATGATGATTATTTACAATCAACAGTTAATTTAGAAGTTAAAAAAAGTGCCAAAAGTAAAGTGTTTACTAGAGAGAGCTGCACGTATTTGCCTTATTAACAAAGTTAGATTTATCAATGTTTTTTATCGTTTACCAAGAAAATAATGCTATTGTGCATTATTATGCAGATATTTCAACTGACGTTATCTCTAAGAAATACGTAAACTTAAAGTTAAATAATGTTTTTTTTTATTTACCAGTTTAAACAATAATTACATGGTCTGAATAATGAGTAACAAAGGCAAATAAATAAAAATCCCACAAACAATGATAAATATATTTGATTAACAGAACAGTTTACTTAAATATTTTCAATTTGCCAAGATGTTACTATAAACTACCTGTTAAAAGGGTGTTAATTCGCCAAATTAACACTCTGATACCCGACTCCTATATGGGGCTCTACACCGCCGAATTTAGACTTCGGCGGCTCCTAGGCAGAGCATGTAGTGGAGGCCAGAGTTGGGTCGTATTTGAATACTCAGTATTCTGAATAGTATTCAGAATACATTTTGCCGGTATTCGAATAGTATTCGAATACATTTGTGTGTTTGGTATTCGGTATTCGGCAGAATATTATTTTGCTCAGTATTCGGGATTTTGTTTTCGAATACTGTAAATACTTTAGAAGTATTCGACGAATATTTTTTTTAGTATTCCAATACCGGCGTTCCGAGTATTCGAATACCGAAAAGTGTAAATTTTATTCGAATACTAAAATTGTCATGATTGGAATAAGAAAAGAGAAGCAAAATAGGGAAAAAAAGAGGTAAGGACTTTTTTTTGCACTTCAATTTTGTCATAGGGTTTGTTTAGTTTGTTTACTAAGTATTCGAATTTTTTCGTTTCCAGTATTCCGATTCCGGGTATTCATATATTCGAATACTTTCTTTTCCGGTATTCGTATTCGAATACCGATTTTCAGTATTTTGCCTAACTCTGGTGGAGGCACTGATTATCATCCCTGTATTGCTAAACAATTTTTAACATTTTTTTATTTAAAAGTTTAGTTATATGTCGTTATAATTCTCCTTTGTGTAAAAAACACGGTTGTTTTTGTTTGGGATAATTATGCATATTTGGTCTTACTGACTTAAATAAGGAAAGATACCTTAGTGGTAAATTCTCATATTTTTACGAGACGAGTGTAATAAACAGGGGCGTAGCTAACGCGGTATCAGCCGTATCAAAAGTTATGAAAGCAAAAAAATTAGGTGCTGGAAAAGTCTCACCTAAATTAGAAGGTGGGACTTTTTATTGTTGGTCTTTAAACATTTTTGATAAGAACGAAAGAAACCAATGCTGAAATAAGAAACACCATGTTCTATGGAAATTGGTACTTTTTTTTAGTCTTCAAAAATAATTTTTGGGACCCCCTAACTCATTGTGATACGGGGCCCTGCCAAGACACGCTACGCCACTGGTAATAAAAATAATTTTCCATGAAAATTTATTTATATTTAAACATTTTTTATTTATTTAAGAATGATGATAATTTTTTTTTCAATATAATCCTGTAAAAAAATGTGTTTTCTTCAACTCCAAAGGGCATACATAACTTTGTTTCTAATTAATTATCCAAATTATTTCCTGAAGTATGTAATGTACACTCACGGACTTATATAGCTTTTTCATTGGGGGAGTCTGGCTGTAAAAAAGTTTGGTTTAGAAAATCTTGACGACAGAAAAAAGGACCTCACTTTATTCACAAAACATTTGTTGCTACCCTTCTGTTCAATTTACGTTTTTGGTATGAAAATAAAGACAAACAAAGAAATCAAAAAGGTCCTCGCTTTCCAAAAACATGCATTTTACTGATTTTCGTACTACAGCAACGAGGTTATAAAAACCTCGTTGTACTACAAGCATCTTCTCTCTCCGTATGCCTAAATGGGGGGAGTGTCTACATGAGCGTATGCATTGAAAACATAAGAAACAAAGGTTTTTTTCATTCCATACAAATTTTCCTTCTTCCTCATGCTAAAGGGGGAATGGGTTTAAACTCCCCTCCCTCTTATATAAGCCCATGTGTATTTTATCAACCTTAGTATAAAAATAGAAAAAAAACTTTACCTCTTTACTAACCCGCCATTAATACCAGGTTTTTTAAATTTTATCTTATGATAATTTTTTTTTGTATATGTATAGTAGTTGTCTATTTTCACCGTAGAACTTTACAATTACATTAGCGTAGGGGCCGTGCACAATAATTATGCACATAATTTTTTTCTAAAAATTTTTATAAATAAAATTAAGGTACCACCTAATCCGATTTTTGAACCCGTTTTAAAAATGTATATCAAATATAAAAAATTCTTAAGAAAAATACACCGGACTAAAGGGGTTAACAAGAAAAAATGGCTTTCTGGTCTATGTTAAATACCAAAAACCATTGGGAAATAGTTTGACAGTGTTACCAAGGTGCTTGAAGAGAAATGGTCCATGCTGATTGGTCGGTACCAAGGGCACCCACCATTCTTTCATCAGGACCAAACTAATTTCAAGTGGTTTTCGCTATTAGGCGCTTTTGGTTTGGTTTTTCCCAAGGATCAGTCGGCTTGTCGGCTTTTGTCTTTGTTAAGTATCTTTTACGAAAGTGTGTGCTTAACTGCCAGTTCCAGAATTTTCTATTAGGCCGCAAATTTGCAGATGCAAAGTGAGCACGTTTTAAAGTAGTTTTGCATAAATTCTGTTTTTTTCTTTCTGTGGATATAATGAAAACCAAATTTTCTTCTGTGTTTTATCAGTAGATGATATTATGTTGGATGAAGTGTGAGAAATCCATTAAACAGCGAGAGGTACGCAGTATATTTTTTCTTAAACATAATTTTAGCATTATAAAGGTTTCTTTGCCGAAACACCTAACTACATCTAGAAAACAAGGTGTATTTGCATATACTTTATAAATGAATTTGTAATAAAATAAGCATTCTTATGCGACATACCCATATAAAATAAACGCCATGTTTAATTTAGCACAGTAAGCATTTTATGAATAATTATTTTATTATTAAAAGCTCTTTCATAAAAATTATGTAGAGTCCGCTATATTTTTCTAGTGATTTGTAGATCAACTGAAATCCTAGAAATATAAGAATTTTGGTATACAGTGTGGGTAATAGTTCGATATAGCGGTTTTCGCTATTATAAGAGATTTTCGAAAAATTCTTTTCAGGGCGTTTCTATAGGTCGATTATGACACAAATCTGTGTGCGCGTTTTTCAAAATCCATTTCTATAATTTATTATTAATAAAAACATATTTACGGGACGGTGGAGTGAACAGGGGTGCTGGGTGGGGACAAAACAGTATAAATCAAACGTCAAACACAAGAAAACATTAATACAATGTAAATTAATTTAAAAGGTATTAAATTTTTCGAAAAACTATCCCACACATATGAGATATCTCGTCCGCCATTAACTAAAGAAGGAAAATAGGTGCATTCATTTGGGTCAGCTGATAACATGAAGTTCCTCATTATGAAAATGACAGTCTTGATAGAAGCAGCGTTGCCAAACTTCTTATGAAGAATTAACACCAAGCCTATTTCGGGGATTATCCACCATTTCCATGAGAAACAACGGTATTTTTGTAGAAATGCCTCCTTCTTTATGTTTAGGTATTTTCCTTTTTTTCTCTACAAATTATAATAGGAAGAAGGAATAACTTAATTTTTCATATGAATTTTGTCCTGTATCTTCCTTTTTTTAAGCCATTGACACTTTGTCACTTTATTTGGCAACATCGCAAGACATTTACAGTTCTATTGCAAACTCTTCTTTTTATGCAGTGACAGCCATGGCGGGATTGTTGTATTATTATTTATTTTATTTTTTTAACAATTTTTTGGACGTTTTTGTAAACAGAAAGTGCGGTGTGTATTGTGAAATAAATACTGTTTTTGGGCGTTTAATGTAGGATTTCTACTGTTTCGTCCCCACCCAGCACCCCAGTTCACTCCACTGTCCCGTAATGTTTTTATTAATAATAAATTAAAGAAATGGATTTTGGAAAACGCGCACACAGATTTGTGTCATAATCGACCTATAGAAACGCCCTGAAAAGAATTTTTAAAAATCTCTTATAATTCGAAAACCGCTATACCGAACTATTACCACAGTATGAATGACTTCATAAAAATAATTTCTATTTTAAAGCGATTTACCTAGGAATATGGCATTTGTCGTGGTCCTTATAAGGCAAATGCAAATATGACTGATATATTTCATAAACATATTAAGCGTACAGTGTGTTTGCTGCAGAACTAACAAAAACAAATAATTTATACAATTATTTAAAATTTTGTGGTTTTTTATCAACATCACATTATAATTAATGTACAGGGTGGGCCAAATTCGACGCTTTTAATAGGCAACTCATGTTTCTGTATGTTTTCACAAAAACTGACCCCCATTTGCGAGGCTCAAATTTTAAGCCAAACTTACTTGCGTCGTCTACTCGCTACAGCGTGTTTTATAATTTCTTGCGTTTTCTTTAATCCTTCATAACTTTTTTATTTTTAAATATTTTTAAATTCTTTAAAAACTTTTCTAGAACAACTTTTTATGTAGATATGCTTTTTATTTTTTTGTAGGGTTACGCATTTTGGACATATTTATTATCCTTTGGAAATTTTAAATTGTATATTTTTTTGGTATGAAAATGCTAAAAAAATCTTGTATCACTCCTATATATTTCTTTCAATCTGTTGGTTGGAAAGTGGGCCATAAAAAAATATGTTTTTATTTAAACCATCTTAATATATTTTTGAATTTAATTGACTGTTATGACGGAAACCCATTTAATATTAACAATTTCATAACGTAAAGAAGGGTAAACAATAATACTATTTTAACAATAAACTAATTTGTTCTGTTGATGATTTGCCCTAAAAACTTTTTATCAGGTTTTATTAATACCAACGGTATTATTTTTATAACCCAACAACAATACATCAGGTAAGTAAAAAATGGCAATGGAAAACAAATTTAAGCTTCCTGCCAGAAGGCTTAAATTTCGCTTGCATTTATTTGTTTTCCATGGTAATCTTTATTTACCTGTATACGTTAAAAGAATTGTCAAAGAATTGTCGTTCATGGACGTAATCAGGTAGCCGTGGACAAAATTATGAATTGTTTTGTAGATGGTAAATTTATACGTAGATTTAGGGACTCTACAACGATAAATACATTAAAATACAGAGTGTTTCCGTTTACTAAATGCGGTAAAAAAATTAAAATAATACTATATATTTTATGAAAAAAGTTTATATGAACCTAGGTCCGGAAATGCTTTGATTCCAAGATATAGGATAGTCAACTTTTAAAAAATCGTATTTTTATTAATATCCTAAATAACCCTTCACCAATTTCAATAAAATTTGATAGTGTTTTAATATAAAAGGGTTAATTTAGCCAGCGGTGTCTCGAGCGACACTTAAATGAATATTTCTGACAAAATTGTATGGCACTGACATTTATGTATTTTTATATGTTATCCTAATTAGCCTAATATTAATAGTTTCTTTTATTTTCTTTTTAGTTTCTTTCGTAGTTAAAAAAAACTCTTCATTGCATATCCCTGGACCAACCAAAAACATGGAACAAATTTTAGAAACACTTTATTTGGTATTTTTTTTTAGATATTATTATTGTTTAGTTCTGCAATTGTTGGTATTGCAACATAATTTTAAAAAATATAAAAAATAATTTTTCTAATGTTTTGTGTGCCTCACTAGGTCCCACTAAGATGCCAGTAGACTTAATAATAACATCTATAAATAGCACTATCAAAGTTTATAAAGGGTTTTCCATTTGTAGCTCTCTATCTTTGAATGAAAATAAAACAAACTCTGAAAATTATATTATTGTAATGGCTGTATTTTTATTTTAAAGCATATTTGATGACTTTTAAGTTTTAAAAATTATATTAGCTGTGTAGTGGTTTCGCTAAGTCATTCAAATCCTAGAGATCCAATTTTGGATTACATTCTGACACAAATTTGCTCAATTTGCCAATCTCACCAGTGGTGCGAGTTATGTTGGCCTTTAGGGTGGCAATCGTTTGGTTTGTAATTATGTACTGATTTGATGTATCCCCACAAGAAGAAATCCAACGGAGTTAAATCGCAGGACCTAGGTGGGAATACCATAAATTAAACGCAGTACACGGAACGTTTGGCGAACCGAACACTGATTTTGATAATAGGTTTTAACGATTTCTACGCGTTGTTCAATCGTGTAGCGTTCCATAGTAAAAAGTCACTACTGACTGAGTACTCCGTCAAAATAAAACGGCTGTATCATTCTTGCCTTGGTGTGACACGTTTTTGAAACGGTAATTTTTCAAGCATTTTAATACTAAAACAAATTGGTCCATTTAAAATTTCCAAAAAATAATTAATAATATAACTGCAATTTGCATAAAAAGTGTAAAAGTTTTTACAGAATTTAAAAATCTTTATAAATAAAAGAGTTATAAAGGATTTAAGAAAACAAAAGAAATTAAGAGACAGGCTGTAGCGAGTTAACGATGCAATACAGCAAATTGCGGTTTTCCAGTAAGTTTGGCTTAAAATTATTATAATGAAAACATATAGAAATATGAGTTTCCTATAAAATGCGTCGAATTTGGCCCACCCTATACGTCGTTTGTTTGTTTAGATTGTATGTCCATGTTTTGTTATTTTTAGAATTAGTTTTTACCCCTCTTATAATAAATATTTATCACAAATTAAAAACATAATAACTTTTTGAACCACTCTGTATATAACTTAAAAAAAATGTTACAATGAATGACAGCCATAATAGAATTTATAGTTCAAGTTGATGGGTGGAGACTCAAGATTTAAAGAAAATACGTTTTCTACTTAGCCGACGTTTCGGAAAATTTATTTCCTTCTTCAGGGCAAAAAATCCTATTCCTTAACATATTTTACATAATAAAGGTATACTTGATTAAAGTTGATTAATGCAACCATTTTTGAGATATCTGGATTAAAAAATCACTTCATATACGGCCAGGTCTAAGCTATACAGAGTGTTTTAGAATCAGATGCTTATCCTTTACCGTGTGAATCCTTAGGTGATTTTAAGCAGAAAAGTTCAAATAAACCTATTTCCTAAAAGACTTATTTTTTGAGATACAGGGTGGTAAAGTTTAAAAAAATAAATTTTGTTACCACTCGGTATCTCAAAAGTTAAGCCATTTAGGACATAGGTTTATATGAACTTTTCTTCTTTAAATCATGCAAGGATTCATACTCTAAAAGATGGACATCTAATTCTGAAACACCCTGTATAGCTTAGACCACGCCATCCAGAAAGTGATTTTTTAAAATCCAGATATCTCAGAAACGGCTGCCTAAATTAACAATTTCCAAGTATACCTTTTTTTATGTAGAGTATGTTAAAGCAAAATCTATTTTTTAAAAAGTTACGTTCAAAGTAGTCTAAAAAATTGATTACGTTTTTAATTTGTGCAAGACCCCATAGATGGCGCCCTCTAAAGTTAACGATACAATTGATAGCAATTTCTTATTTCTCACTTCTAAAACCCCCTTTAGCCAAAAATTGCGACAATAGACCTATTACTAACAAAATTATTTATAAAAAACTAAAACCAGAATAAATTTTTGTATCTTCGAAACCATCCAAACTTACTTTTTGACTAAGGTAAGTTGGGTTAGATCGTCATATTTTAGCCTCAGAAATATGTGGTAGCTTTTTTCCGCACCTTTTAGAGACATCCTGTATATGTATGTATAAATTAACCTTAAGTCTATTTTTATCATAGTTTAATTATACAGTGTGTCCCAAGATGGGTGTTACAAGAGTACAAATGGACCAAACATTTTTGAATTTTAAAACAGAATTTTGGGAGAACTAGTCGCGCGGTCAAAAACTAATAAATACATAATTTTACTCCAATTGTTATTATACAGGGCGAGTTATAACTAAAAATATGAAAAATGCCCAGGAGCTAACTGCTTTTATTTTTAAAAATAAAACAAATTTGTATAAGTAAATGTTGTGGAGAATTGAATTTTATGTCAAAATTTAAAGTTAAACTAAAACTTTGAGAGTAAAAAATATAAAATTGTCAATTTTTACATTACGCATTACAACTTAAATTATTATTTTACTTTAATTCTTAAACTTTAGATTTTGACATAAAATTTAATTCTTCACAACATTTATTATTACAATTTTGTTCTATTTTTAAAAATAAAGGTACTTTACTCTCAGTCATTTTTCTTATTTTTAGTTGTAACTCGCCCTGTATATTACCAATCGAAGTAAAATTTTGTATTTATTAGTTTTGGACCGTGTGACCAGTTTTCCCGAAAGGACGTTTAAAAATTCCAAAATTTTTGGTAAATTTGTCCTCTTGTAACACCTATCCTAGTACACACTGTATAAAACTTTTCTTATTCTACAACATTTTTCGATAAACAATATTTACAAGTATGGTCCAAATATGTAAGAACAATAAAAATTTGTGTGTTTTTTTATCAGAGAATCTAAATCTTCAATAAAAATTAGGGTAATTGTTGACTTATCGGACATCACGCCGATTTTGTTGATTTTTGCTTATGGGGTTTTTTTAATGCTGATTACGAATCTGAAAATTTTTAGTCAGTAACGTTTCGTTTTCGAGATTTCCATCATCTAAGTTAAATAGGAAATTAATCAAAATTCACCATATTTTCCCTTTTTGCAAGCATTTATGAAGAAAATTAAGTTTTTTAAAGGTGAAAATCGACTATTGCGGACAGTGAGGAAAAAAATTCTTTATATTCTTATTGTTACTTTTATTTGGTCCATTTTTCGTCCATAAAGAGGCACTCTTTGAGAACTGATATCTGGATAACTATAGTTATCCATATATGCATATCCAGATTTTGGGCCTATTGAGACTTCAATCAGCATGCCAAAAACTATGTTTCATCCTTTAAATTATTACAATATGTTACGACATAGAGCAAATTAAATTGCTATACTGGCTGTTACAAATTCAAGGGCCATCTTGAGAATGGTAAGAGATACAGGGTTGGTTAAATTGGGGCAAAGTTGGGTATTTTTATGCTTAACAATATTCCGTTTGCGTTTTTATTTTATTCTGAATTTATTTTGAGGATATTTTTTAAAACAAATGTCATATTATCATAGCTACTATTTCTGTCGTATAAAATGATGTCTAGATCTTAATCTTTAAGCCTCCATCATCAACTTTGTTTTTTTAAATAGCCGGAATATTTGGTTTTAAACTTAATAAACTCGTGTTTTAATTCTAAATCAAACGACACTTTACGTTTGTGCGACGTTTCGAAACGGAAAACCATCATTTACTATTTCGCCATTAAAAATTACCATTTTATTCCAACGTTTGGGAAAATTTAAATGCTTTATTTTAATATGTATAAGTAAATGTGTGTATGTAAATTACGTTAATTCTTAAAGCTTATTAGTTGAATTATAAAAAATAAATTTAAAGAAACTAATAATATGTGGTAATGAAAAAAAATGCATACTTAGTTTCAAATGCAAATTTCCACGAACACTTGGAATAGAATTGTAATTTAAAAAATATATATGCTACGTTATAGGAATTTTTATTTAAAAGTTTTATACAATGTGGCACAGAAAAGTGATTTTGTTTTTAATTTGTGCAAGATACCGCAGGTGGCGCCCTCCAGAGTTTACAATAAAATTGATAGCGGATTCTAATTTCTCACCTCCAGAAACCTCTTCCAGCCAAATATTGTGACAATATACCTATAGTTAACAAAATAATTTATAAAAAACTAAAACCAAAATACATTTTTAACACCCTGTATCTCCAAAATTATCCACTTCTGGACTAAGGTAAGTTAGGCTAGATCGTCATATTTTAGGCTCGGAATTTGTGGCGGCATATTTTCCGCACCTTTTAAAGACACCATCATGTATACATACACTTTTACAATAACCATTTCTGCTGAGTTAATTAACACTGATTTTATTTACACTTTGTACCCATTCAAAATCCGGTACACAGGGTGTCCGCTTATTAATGGTACACAGATAAACCACAGATTCTTTATGCCAAGATATGAAGATTAAACCACACATACTTACATATATCCGAAAATTAATAATAAGGAAGATACAGGGTGTTAAAGTAAAAAAAAATAATTTATTTCAATAACTCAAAAGTTATATACGTTTTGAATATTTTAATAAAACTTGGTATCTAGGGTTTTTTAACATAAGCTATATCTGATATTAATTTTTATGTGTAAGCCAGGGAAGCTGATTACACTATTTAAATTTTTCTAAAACGTCCTAACTTTTTGTGCTACACTGTATGTACATCTAAGTAAACCAGTAAACTTCCCAATGGTTTCTCCACAAAAAAGGTATACCTTGTAAGAATGGCGTTTGCAAGATATTTGAATTTAAGTGGTTTAGTGCTACCAAAAAGTGCCTTATAAAATAGCGTATTACTCCTTAGTCCTATATATACCACGCCTCATGATAAACGAATGGTTTAGGCCGAGTGTATAAATTAGAATTTAATTATAGTATTAGTATTAACCTAACTTTATTTTAGCCATTTTTTTAGCAATAATTGGCTTCATTAGAAAAAAAAGTACTGAAACTTAAATAAAAAGGAGTTACCGATTGTAACCTTTTTATTTCATATGAGCAATTAATATTTTTTCCTATTTTAATCTAGAGTTTTAGATTTTAGAGAATGTCAAGGTCGTTTCTTAAGACCAGAAAATTAAATTTAATTTATAAACACTTCAATTTAAATGTATGTTCTTTAATCTTGTGACTAATGTTAATACTATTACTAAAATTAAATTTTGATATATAAATCTGGCCTTAATGTACTCTTCCATATACTATTTGGTAGCACTAAACCACTTAAATGCATATATCTTGAAAACGGTTACTCGGAGCCATTCTAACAAAGCATGGGGAGTTTACTGGTTTACTTAAATGGTACATACAGAGAAGCACAAAAAAATTGGAGGTTTTAGAGAAATGTAAATAGTGTAGCTAGCCCCCTAGTTTACACATAAAAATTAATATCAGATCTGAATAGCTCATGTCAAAAACCCCTAAATACCGACTTTCACTAAAATATTCAAAACATATCAAAAATTATTGAAAAAAAAATCACTTTGACACCCTGTATCTTCCTTATTATTAACTTTTGGATATTTTTGACATAAGGAGTCTGTGGTTTTTCTGTTTATTAATTAGCGGACACCCTGTATAAGGAAACACTGTGTAATATTCGTAGGACTTTGTTTAATTGTTTTATATTAGTATAAAAATAAATATACCTTAAAAAAATATAAAAACACGCTTTTATAGCATAACAACATAAAACATATTTATAGTTTTAAAAAAATAACAATAAACATGCTTTAAAAGCACAACGAACTAAAAAGTATAAAATAATTTTTAAAATTATCTTAAAACAATAATGAACAAAAAATACTACTAGTATAAAGTGTCCACATTTTCAATCATACAAATCGGGACAAATGGCAAAAAATGAAATAAGAAAAAAATCCTCTAAATTTTTTTGAAGAGCTAACACAAAAAAAGGTCCTTACCTTTACCTTTTTAATATTTGAGTGAAAAACGATCAATAAAATAAATCAACCGGTTAACTCATTGTTACAGTTTATTTCCCAAATTTTTAAAAAGCAAAAAAGAAGTCCTCACCTCCGCGAAAACCTATTCTTTTCTTTGTTAACACTCAGTCCCACCAAAAATCGTGACATTTTTAACAGTCGGCGGGACGCGGGACTGTCGTGCAAAAAGCAGGACTGTCAAGCCAAAATCGGAAAGTGTGGTCACTTTATACTAGTATTGTTGTAAAAAAGCGTCGAATGTCTCCTTAATCAACGCGTAATATCGCGTTTTTAAAAAGCAAAAAGAAGTCCTTACCTCTGCGAAAACCTATTATTTTCTTTGTTAACACCCAGTCCACCAAAAATCGTGACATTTTTAACAGTCGAGCGGGACGCGGGACTGTCGTCCAAAAGCAGGACTGTCGTCCAAAAAGCAGGACTGTCAAGCCAAAATCGGAAAGTGTGGTCACTTTATACTAATATTGTTGTAAAAAGCGTCAAACGTCTCCGTAATCAACGCGTAATATCGCGTTTTTTAAAAAGCAAAAAGAGAAGTCCTTACCTCTGCGAAAACCTATTCTTTTCTTTGTTAACACCCAGTCCCACCAAAAATCGTGACATTTTTAACAGTCGAGCGGGACCCGGGACTGTCGTCCAAAAAGCAGGACTGTCGTCCAAAAGCAGGACTGTCAAGCCAAAATCGAGAAGTGTGGTCACTTTATACTAGTATTGTTCTAAAAAAAGCGTCGAACGTCTCCGTAATCAACGCGTAATATCGCGTTTTTTGTACAGGTATTGGTAGAGCCTTACGCAGGGGGGCAATTGCCCATAAGTCCTCTGAATTGGCTTCTTCTACGGGAATGGAGGTTGTGTGAGGCCTTATTTTGTGTAAAAAGTGCAATGAATGTTAACGTCTGTCTTTGCCCCTGCCCCCACCCAATAATAATTTTTTTGCTCGTTACTCTTTTTATTTGCGAGAAAGTATGTTTATTAACTTGTTTTTTACCCCCCATCCTTTTCTGCGTACGAGCCAAGCTATTGTTTGAAAGGCAATGCTTTAGGTGTACAATTATGTTTTTCAATTAATATCTGTAAAGAAAACGCGATATTACGCGTTGATCACGATTTAAAATTTTGCATATGTAACTTGGACATAGTAAAGTATTTTTCGTTCATTATTGTTTTAAGATTATTTTAAAAAATATTTTCAACTTTTTGCTTCAATGTGCTTTAAATATGTGTTTTGTAGTTTTTAAACTGTAATTATTTTTTACTTTTTAGTTTTGATATGCTATGAAAACGTGTTTTTAACTTTTTTACTATATTTTCCGCTTTGTAGTTCGATTTATTGTTAAAAAAACTAACGCGCTATTCGGGAATCAACATACTCAGTCTGGACAGCCTAGCGTACTGGTGCTCTGTATTTTTCGTTGTCAGTTAATTTTTCTTGAAATTTTTTTTTTAGTTTTTACCGTTTTAAGAGTTTCTTTTTTATTTTTTCGACTTTGTTTAACAACAAACTACTTCGCTGTTCGGCTTGGCTGCCGACTGCGATTCAATTAAATAAAAAGTAATTCGTAAATTAATTAACCCATTCTGTCAGTTAATCAACTTCATAGTTTTTCCGGATTCAAGTTCCCAGCCGCGGAAAACTACAGGACATTAGTAAAGTGTTTTAGCAGGTAATTCTTTTAGTAACGATCATTGTAAACAGTAACATCTTGTAACTTTGTCACTCTTTTAATAAATTTATTAAAAATAACAAAAAAAGGTAAAAGTCAAACAAAACATGTTTTTTAATAAAAATGAACTGCAAAACTTACCTGATAACCTTACTCAACCTGCTCCAGAGGGAGTTCCAGGGGTTTTCGACTCAGCTGCACTATATAGAGGTTGTCCTGCCGCTAAACTTCGCAACAATATCAACAGTCCACAGATAAATAAAACCTGTAAGTAAACAACATCTTAATAAAACAAACGTGGTAAAACGCCGTTTAGTTTTCTCCACGTTATAGCCTAAGAGAAGAAGGGGGCCAGCGTCGTAGATAACGGGCCAATGCTTCAAAGCAGGGCTTGCCTACCGTGGATGAAGATGGACGGCCTTGCTATTTTAAAAGTGCTGGTGCCGCCACGCATTTGACGAAAACCGTAAAAATCTCAAAATTTCAATCGATGAAATAAACCCCAACTTTGGTACCGCACCAACGGTACAGGGCACATTTGCAGGGGTTGCGGGGGTCTCATAATGTCGGAGGAAGCTCTCTCCAACAAACGACACACATAACACCTACACAGTTAGTATTATGTGAAACGACATCAAAACGAGTCCGATAGCTACACTGCAAATTTTGCTATGACAATAAATGTGGAGGCGTGTGGCTCCACGGCCAAGCACCCAACGCGAAAACATTCTGCAAAATGCAAAATTTGCAGGGCTGATGGAGGGGTCCCAGGGGATTCAGGAGGTCCACTCGCGAGTGGGAGAAGACTTTGCAAACGTTTGCAAATCAAACGCGACTAACATACAGCCCCGGGATGTTGACGTTTCGATGGGGGTCCCAGGAAATGGTGATATTTTGGATTCCGAGGCTTTTGATCGTTTTTACAATAAAATATGCAGGATTATTTTGGTGGAAACTTTGATGGAGAAAGTTTTGCATGTAATTACGTCACCAGTTTAAATTAACAAAGCCGCGTAAAGCAAAATGCACTCAAAACACTTGAACAAAGGCGTTTAGAACGCGATAAAATTAAAAGGCTTTGTTTCGTGGTACGACCGGCACCCAAATTACCACAAGCACTAAAGACCAAAAGGAGCTACGTCAACGGGCGCGTAATAGGAACTGTTCGGCCCAAGTTGCGTAAAACGCATTAAAAACCTTGAGATTATCGATGGGTCAAAAGTAGTGGCAAACTCAGAAGCCCCAGACCTGCCACTTCAACGCCTTTATTTTTTTATCGGGACTAGATTAGAACCCACGACCGGTTAATACAGGCTGTTAAAAATCAAAAATTATCCATGTTGTGACACCTAACACTAATGAAAACAGTCATGCGTTAAGTTTTTTTTTTTTTTTTTTCACTCTTTCGGGGTCATCCCACCCAGGTCCGACGACCGCCCCCTAGGTGGTGCACTGCAGCCTGAAGGCTTATTGTACCTTGACCCCTACTCCTTCTCATTCACACACCATTCATTCCATAACTTGGATGGTTGTTGCTCGGTCCGCATCCCCGAGCAGAAACACCGTGTGCCGTTGCCCAAAACACCGCTGTCGCCGGACACCCATCCAAATTATGGGCGCGCATTCCACTGCTTAACTCCGGAGATCGATCAATAACACCTCCACAAAAAGGACTAAGTGCTCTGAAGATTTTAGCTTGTGACGTCACGTATTTGGGCCTATGCTATATTTACTTCAGTGGGTGTTGGATCGACGCTTGCCGATTTAACCGAAGCAGCCACAAGCGCGCCATGCGTTCGGTTACAGGGACCTGTATCTAGAAATATTTGAAATAAAAGGTTGTTAAAAAAGTTTTCATATTTTTCTAAAAACAGTAACATATAGGTGACGTTAGTTAGTTGAGTTACACACATACATACATACAGTGTGTCTATGGCGTCATATGGGATTATTGATTTTACGAAAAAAAGTTATTCGTCATAAAAAGCTCTGCATGGTCCCAAACCTAAAATACAATTATCAGATATCAAATTGTGTCAGTCATCTACGAGGTTTGGCCAAAAATGTGATTTTTGCTCAAGAGTAAAGTACCTGTATTTTTGCTAAAATCGCAAATTCGTATATTAAAAAAAAGATATTTAGAATTAAAAATTACTTTTAAATATGCAGTTTTGTTTATATCCAAAAAAAAATGATTTTTTTTTCTGCGAAAAATCGAGAGAATTTAAGTTTGTACATTAGTGCATTGTACATTCTTTTTACTTTCATAACAATAAATTTAAAAAGTTTATATAAATCTGTCCTATGACAGTTATAATCATAAAATGTAGTGCACTAATGTACAAACCTAAATTTTCACCATTATCACAGAAAAAATAAAAAAAAACATTTTTTTGTAATTAAACAAAATTGCATATTCAGAAGTAATTTTTAATTCTAAACATCTTTTCTTTTATAACAATTTTTGTTATTAGCAAAAATACGAATACTTTACTCTTAAGCAAAAATTAAATTTTTGGCCAAACCTCGTAGATGACTGATACAATTGGATATTTGATGGTTGTTTTTTAGGTTTTGGACCATGCTTACGTAGACACACTGTATAAACAAACATACATAATAAAATCTATTAATAGTACAATTGCATAACAGTACCACTCAGTATCGAGCCATTTGGACAAGATTTATATCCCTTTATATCTCTTATTATTTTTTTATTTCTTTCTGTAAAAACGGTCCCGTTAAAAATTGTTCTAAATACACTAATTTTCGCTAAGGTACAGACATGGATTTTGTTATACAGTATTGCTATTTTATTTTGGTCTACGTTTTTTTTTACACTAAAATTAATTAAAATAATATTGTATTATTAGCCTTATTGAAACCGGACGTAAAAGTAATACTTTTATTACACACTATTATCGTTAAGACAACTTCCCATTTTTTGACCTGTCAACTGTAGATGAAATGAATCCATAAATTCTTGAATTTTTAAAACTTTTCAATTCTCCGATTTTGTATCTATATGCTTCAATTTTGTAGAATTTAAAATAAATAAATCAAAAGCTTAATAAAAGTTTTTTGTAGGATACAATTATAGTGGTGGTATCCTTAAGCCAAACGATGTGAAGCAATATTATAAGAAACTAAATATTTATGTGGACTAGGAAACAAACATTTACCCAACCACAGCGTTTTATGGCGTTTTTAATAAAAAACACTATTAGTGCATAAGTGAAAAAAGGCCCAAAAACGTAAGTGTCAAGTGAGAACAGAACCAGATTTAAAAAAATGAACATTTATATTATTGCAGCTAATTGTATAAGAAAAAAGTAATATCGCTTTTAGTAAAGTGTTGACCTAACTGTAACTAATAAAATAATATCTAAATTGTACATTGTAAAAAATATTTTACAAATATTTTATAGCATATTGCGGAGTACAATACTGCCACATTACTGCCCTGTTTTATTTTTCTTATACTTTTGTTATCAATTACAAAGCTGTCATTTTTAATTATAAATTTTGTCTACCATATATGTTAAAAATGGATCTTAAAAAGGACGTTAACATAAATACGACCTCTTTTTGCCAAGAACAACTTTTATCACTTACTTCAAAATCTAAAGATGAGTTTTTAAACCAATATAAAAATATGGAGATACAACTGCAAAAGAACTTTATATTCGAGTTCTAGTTGAACTTGAAAAAACTCCTAATTGAAGATAATATTAATATGTTTAAGAAATTAAGTAAATTAGTTGATTACATAAGTAATGCAGAAAGTCCAGCAACAATAAAAGACTACATATAATAATACTGAAAACTCTATTAAAAGTACTAACCTTATTATCTTAGCGTGTATAGCACAATAAAGTGTCTATTCTAAAGTACCTATTTAACAAAGACACTAAAATTTTAAATAATCTTTCTGTTGCTATTGGCCAAAGTACTGTATTTCCAGATGATGAAGATGAATTAAGCCATAATGCCTTCTATTATGCGATAGGTTCAGGAATGTTAATCTTCTTCATACACTTATTAGTGAATGGCCAGGTAATTATTTTTCTAATCACCCTAAAAAATTAGATGAAGTTCTTTCAAAAACTTTCGACGAATTAAAGTTAAAAAACGTACCATTATTAGATGAAATGGATTTTTTTATTGAAGACAAGTTAGTAAATCTCCGTTTCTTTTCCAATACTTCTCAAAAAATCAGAACGTTAAGAGTTATCTTAATAACATTAAAGAAAGGGTAGATTTAGTACTTCAGAACGTTAGCCTGCTTAAGACAGTTTGCCCAAATACAAAAGTAGTTGGCGAAAAGTTTATATTCATAGTAAAGTTTATTGCACAAAATATTCATGTATTAAAGCGGCAGTTAAAATCATCCTATTATAGATTACCTTGGGAAGAAATGGAATTTTGCTTGGTTTGTTTTGTATCTTCTCACACAAACAACAGGAAATTACCTTATTTTATAATGTTATATTAGATAAATAATAAGATACTTGACTACTTGGATATTTTTGCTAAAAACTTGAAGAGGAGAAAAAAATTATAGAAAATATATGCACTGATAAATTGGCTGAACTTCCAAAGGTAAAACGCGAAAAAGTTGTTGCAGAAATTATTGGCAAATCTCCCCAATTTGAAGCGTTATATATGGATTATCAACAAATTAGGGATATCCATTCCTTGGAAAAAATAAGTTATTATATAAAGTTAGCATTGTCATCTGATCCTGGAACAAGAGAAGGGCAGTTAATTATTACAAGGGTTTTGCAGGTGTCAGGTGAGTATCTGAAAAATACTCTGGAATCTCCAAATTTATCAAATACTACAAGTGATCTCTTGCTTCTATCATTACCAAAAAATACAAGAGAGGTTATTATAGATTTGCGTAATTCTTTATCGCATGCTTATTCACTATGCAGGAGAACAGATATTGAAAAATCAAATATTAATTTTTTTATTGGCGTTCAAAATGATTCTAGAAAAATCGATAATGTAATTACTGAAATTCTTTTCAACTACAAGATTCGAACTATCCGGACACTGTTACAAAGAATTATCCATTGTGAAAGCTTAGATGAAATAGAAGAAACTGCTAAATTATTCAGCAACGTTAAATTGAATCAAATGGTTTCCGAAAATTTCAAATTGGTAGAGCATGAGAAACTGGAAAACCTCTTTAAGGAATTAAGTGATCATATAACTGACAAGACGAATTATGAAAAGGAGTTGTTTAATAAAATTAATAACCTAATTGATAATACGGAAACTCAAGCAAAAAATGTCATATTTGATTTTATGATAGGAGTTTCAACGCTAATGGCCTTTAGTACTGACTTGAACGACAATAAGATTGACCATAACGTTATGAGAGGAATGAAATTTCGTGCTAATCACATATTAGAAATTATAAATCCAAAAATAAAACTTAATACCCTTAAAGAAGTTGCTGAACTGTCGATGAAACTTTTTGTAGCGTTAGGTCAAGACAGGTACATAGTAATATTGATAATGTGTATAAAATAATTTGCGAAATTTTGTACATTGCCCAATTTGAAATTGGCGATATCAGATGGATTGAAGAATTAAGAGAAAATTTGAATAAAAAAGTTCTTTTATTCCAAAGCACACATGCTGGAAAAGTAGTAGTGTACCAGAAGAAAAATCTAATCAGCTTGGACAAAAACTATTGGAATTAAAAAATATTTTAAGCAATAAGTCGCTAACTGATGGAATAACTGAAAAATTACCTTTTATAAAAGTAATAAAAAACTGCAAGCAGTGGTAGAAATGCTTGTTTTGGATATAATGTCAATTTTAGGTAGCTCAAAGCATTACTTAGCGAATAATTTTTTTTTTTAGATGATAATACCCCTTTATTAACAGGAAAATGTTTACGTAACCATTTGGCCCATGAAAATGGCTTGGCTAATTTGTTGTCCTTTGATCCTTCAATAGCAGTTATTTTAAATGCTAAAAACTTACAGAAGAAAATATAATCACAAATACCAAAAAAATTGGCAAGATAGTAAGCGATGATCCCTTTAAGTTGAGAGAGAAATGTCTTAAAGGCTTAGATATCATTACCTATCAAGAAAATATGTTTTCTGCTTTGGAAAATGGAAATTCAAATACATTTAAGAATTGCCTCGAAAAAGGAGCTGATATTAAAGCCAGAAGTATAAAATTATGGACAGCATTACATTTTGCTGCTAAGGGATCGAATTCTGAAGTTATAAAGTTTATTCTTAATCAGAGTTTAAGCCCTTATATTAAAGATATTAATGGTCAAAGTCCATTGCATATTGCTGCTATGCATGGAAGAAAAGATATTGTGGAGCTTTTTATAAAAGAAGCAGATTTGGATGTTAATGATTTAGATAACAGTGGCAAATCGCCACTACATTTAGCAGCCCAAAACGGTCATAAAAGTACTGTTGAAATTTTACTAAAATATAAAGCTAACACTGGTATCCAAGATGTTATTGGACTTTTCCCTTTATACTATGCAATAAGAAATAACCATATTGAGGTTGTTAAGATTTTGCTAGTAAAAGATGCAAATGTTGACGTTTATCAAACATTGGGTGGGTTTACTCCATTGCATGAAGCTGCAGAAAGTGGTCATCTGCAGTTAGTTAAGTTTCTACTTCAAAAAAGGCAGATATTAACGCTAAAACTGATAGAGCCTGGACACCGTTGCATGCAGCATCGTTTAACGGCCATGTGGACATAGTAAATACTCTTATTTTAAAAGGAGCTAACGTAAATGCTACCGGAATTAATGGCTGTACAGCATTATATTATGCAGTAGAAGGTGGCCATGAAAAAATAGCTAAAATTTTATTACAACATGGAGCTAATGTAAATACTGTTAATAAAACTTATAATACACCTCTACACTCTGCAATAAAAGATGGACATGAAGGAATCGTCACAATTTTGCTAGAAAATAAAGCTAACCCTAATATTGAAACTCTTGAAAGCATGACTCCACTTCATTTTGCAGCACAAAGTGGTCACTTCAAAATAGTATCTGCTCTCCTAAAACATGGTGTTAATATTCACGCTAAGGACAAAAATAATGCCACACCACTGCACTACGCTGTAGAAAGTGGACATATAAAAGTTGCAGACGTTTTAATAAAAATCAAACAGAAGTTAATGCTAAAACCTTTGATAATTTAACACCACTGCATATAAGTGCTCTGAAAGGGTATAAAGACATTACTGATCTCCTAATAAGAAATAAAGCCAAAGTTAATGCGCAAGATAGTGTGGGTAGTACACCGTTACATAAGGCTGCTATCAATGGTAACGTGGATGTTATTGATCTCCTGATAAAAAATAAAGCCGAAGTTGATGCCAAAGCAAATGAAGGCGTTACACCACTATATATAGCCGCCCTAAATGGTAATTTAGATGCGGTTCTTTTTCTAATAGAAAAAAATGCTAATGTCAATGTTAAAAATAATTATGTTACACCATTACATGCAGCTAGCTTAGGAGGTCACAAAGATATTATTAGAATTTTATTAAAAAATAAGGCTTTTGTTAATGAAAGAGGTCCTAAAGATATCACGCCATTACATGTAGCTATAGAAGCAGGGCATACAGAAATACTTAACATTTTGATAGCAAATGGAGCCAATATTAATATTAAAAGTAACAATCTAACGCCCTTGCTTTGGGCTATTAAATGTAATCACAAGGAAATTGTCGATGTTCTTGTCGCTAATGGAGCCAATATTGATGCAGAAGGTGGTAAACCATTATTTTTTGCAGTGCATGCTGGCAATGTAGATATTGTGGAAAGTTTACTAAAAATAAAGTCTGTGTTAATATAAAAGGTCAAAAAGATTGGACACCATTACATGTTGCTGCTGAAAAAGGCTTTATAGCCATAGTAAAGCTTCTGATAATAAATGGAGCTAACATTGATGCTATGGCTATTGATAACATCACACCATTATATCTTGCAGCGCAAAAGGGCCATGAACAAAATGTTAAAATTTTAATAGCAAATGGGGCAAATGTGAACTTTTAAATTTCGAAGATGCTCCAATACATATAGCGGCAAGAAAAGGCTATGATAATATTATTAAAATATTAATAAATAATGGGGCAAAAATTGATCTTAAGGAAAACCTCAACAGAACAGCTTTGGAGTTAGCAGTGGCACATGGTCATTTGAAAGTGGTTAAAATATTATTGCAATATAAGAAAATAGATATGGATGCTAAAGGTAACGACGATTGGACGATATTGCATATTGCTTCGCAAAGTAATAACTTAGATATAGTAAAATGTCTAATAAATGAAGGTTCTAATATTAACGCTAGAAATGCGTCCGGTTCAAAACCTATACACATTGCCGCTAGGGAGGGACTTAAAAATATTGTTGATTTTTTTTGAACAAGGGGTTAAGCATTAACGAACCTGGTGCCGCTAATCAAACCTTACTACACTATGCTGCAATGAAAGGTCATGAAGACATCGTGAAGTATTTAATAAGAAAAGGTGCTGACGTCAATGTTAAGGATGAAAATGGTTTAACTCCTATGCACATTGCTGCCAATTTTAATTATAAAGAAGTTATTAAAGTTTTATTACACAATTGCGCAATTTATAACTCTGCTGACAAGTTCTATAGAAGACCATTAAACATGGTTAAAGACAGAAATATAGTAAATATATTGACGTCATGTGAAAATTTATTTAAGGCTGTAAAAGCTAATAACTCTTTAGAAGTCGAAATGTACATAAAAGCAGGAGCAGTCGTTAACGCTAAAAATGCTGAAAGTTACGCAGCATTACATTATGCTGCTTGGAAGGGCTATGAACGTATCAATAATATATTATTGGAAAATAAAGCTAATCCTAATGTACTTGGTCAGAAGGGGTTTACTCCCCTTCATTATGCCTCTAAGTTCTCTCACTTTAAAGTTGTTGAGACCCTCTTGTCTTATGGTGCTATATATAACGCTATTTCTAGTAGTGGCAAATCGCCTTTAGATATTTCTGTAAACGAAAGAATAACCAGCTTATTAAAATTTATAGATAAATCATTTGAAAGGATCAAAAATAATAATTCTACAGTTATTGACGACCTTAATAAAATAAAGGATATTAAAACCATAAAAGCAATCATGGCTGCTTGCAACAAAGAAGGAAAAACATTAGTGGTTGCTGCAATTCATAGTGGCTTTTTACAAGTTGAACAGTTAAAAGAAATATCGCAAGGCGATGTATCAAGTCAGGTTAACACAGCTTTGAAGTTTATTGATAAAGGAGATGGAAAGAAGGCCCTAAGTATTTTTACAAATATGTTAGAACGGGAGAAAAAAATATTAGGGGAAGATAATCCGGGTACTTTAGATATTCAAAAATACATAGCTAAAACACTTTTTAATCAGGGAAAATATCAAGAGGCTCTAAATATACTTAAAAACATTTTCGAGAAAGAGAAACAAATTCTAGGGTTAAATAATGTAGATACCCTGAATACCGGTAGTACAGAAGCTTTGACATTACATAGGCTGGGAAGAGATAAAGAAGCTTTTGATATTTTTCAAGAGGTTTATTCTCAGCAAAAGGTGGTACTAGGTCCTAGCCACCCAGAAACTTTAGATACCCATTTTCACCTGGCACTGGTATTGGAAAGACTGGGAAAATTCGAGGAGGCTCTAACTATAAATGAGTCGGTTTTTAAAACAAATAAAGAAAAATTAGGTGCATACAATGCCGCCACACTGCGTGCTCAAAATAACATAGCTTTGGTACTAGCCAGCCAAGGTAAATATACGGAAGCCTTAAAAATATATGAAGATGTTCTTGAGAAGAAAAAGTGGTTTTAGGCATACATCACGTAGATACCTTGAGAACGATACATAACATTGCTGGAGTATTATGCAATCAAAAAAGTATCCTGAAGCTTTAAAGGCTCATCAAGAACTTTTTAAAATCCAGAAAAAATTTTGGGACCAAATCACCCTGACACATTACTTACTCAGTATAACATTGCTAATGTGCTTTTTGCTCAACAGAAATGGATTGGTGCACTTAAAGCTTACAAAGAAGGTTTAGATCAAAGAATTACCGTTTTGGGATCAACTCACCCCAGTGTTTTGGATACTTATAACAAAATACAGGAATTTAATTTAATTTCTAAAATAGAAGGCACCAACTTCTCACAGAATTTCGAGATTCAGAAAACTATTCATATTGCAGCTAATGATGGTGATACACAATCTATTCAACGTTTAATAAGAGAAGGAGCTGATACCAATGATAAAGATATAGATGGAAGAACGCCACTTCATTTTGCTGTTAATAGTGGGCACATGAGTATTGTAAATATTTTACTAAAAAATGGAGCTGATGTAACGCAAGTTACTAATAAAGGTAACACACCGTTGCACACCGCTGCTTCTAAAGGTTACAAAGACATAGTAGAAGTTTTATTACGTCATGTAAGTCGCGAGACATTAAATTATTTTATTAATGCTAAAACCTATTCTGGTGGTAGCACATCGCTACATGTTGCAGCTAAAAATGGCTTCATAGAGATCATAAAAATCTTATTAAATTATGGAGGCATTTATAATATTAAGGACAAAAAAGGTAAAACACCTCTTGCTCTTTCAAAAAATCTGAGCGTTACTAACCTACTAAATTTACTTCAAGAACTTTTCCAAGATGCGAGAAATGGCAAGGTCGAAGCTCTCAGTAAGTTAAAAATAATAAAACCTAATGAGTTTATAATTGTAACGAAAGCTCGTGATAATCAAGGAAATACATTATTACAAGTAGCCATAGCAAACGGACACAAAAATGTTGCAAGGAAAATGTTGGAAATGTTAAAAAGCCAGATTAAAATTTAACGTCATTAATTCTTCTTCAAAAACCTTATAAACAGTAGTAATGATTACAAAGTTGAAACGGTTTTAACATACTTTTTAAAAATATTTCTTTTGCAGTAGATTTTGTACAAAAAAATACTGAAATTTTGCTTTATTATTTTTATTATTTTAAATTTTTTGACAAATAACTTATGTAGCGTAGTAGATATACAATATTTATTAGAATTAAGTTATTACAAGATTTAGGAAAAAAGTCACAGCATAGTAAAATAAACTGGAACTAAGCCGATGGCCTTATGGACAGTTGTCCAATAAAAATTGTTTAATATAAGAATTTAATACTATAATGTACATTAGGCACACTAACACGAAGTACTAAAGTAGTAAATTATTTATTTAATAATCGCTAAGGTGCTCAAATCCAATTAATTTTGGTTAAGCGACTTGGTTCATTATTTGTTTAATTAACCTGAGTATTATTTAATCGTCGACCCTGTGTTCTATTAAAAAATATTATGGCTTTTTAGTATTCTATGACTTTTATTAGATATTTTAGCTGTTAAAATGGTAAAAAATATACATAAACATTTTTTTATATTTATCTTTATTGGTATAATTTTAGCATTATTATTTTGTTCGTATGTTATTCATTTGCATAGCGATTAAAATGGTGTAAAACAAATGGGACATTTTTTGGTCTATAATGTCAGTTTTAAAGAGTTTTGCCACAAATGTATAATCTTTGTGTATTTTTTTCTTAATTTCTTTTGGTCATTAAATCCAAATGTAAACCTTGTTGTTTTGTAAAAATTGTCATTGTTAAATGGCGTTTATTTAATGATAAACTAGCATTGCGGCATTTTCTTCTGTATTTCTAACACATTTAAATGTTTTAAACTATGTATGTATATGTCATTTCATATAAATGTAGGTGAAAATGAGAAATAGTTATTTACCCATCAACCAGTTTATACTTTAGCTAAACAATATGACTGATTTCTTTCTATTTACTCTGAAATTTTCGAAGTGATTTTCTTTAAAGGCAAATAATGTTTGGTATTCAGAAACCTTTAGTGATTTTTAGAATTTATAAGTAAAGAGCTAAATTACTTCGACAATTTCTTCTGTAAATTCTAAAAACCCAACTTAGCTTACTAGATATACCAAAGAAATTATTTTTACATATTTTTATGCTGTTTTATGTTTAGAAAATAACATTCAAAGGCTGATTTTTTTAAGGAATACTTGCGAACATTTTAAAAATATTCTACTAAATGGTTAAGGACCACCTATACGTTGTCCCTGAGCACAACCTCTAAAAATGTATAGGTGACGAAACATTTTATAAATATAATAGTAGTTATTTTCCAAAAAACACGCATTCCAAAAAAGTAAATGACTTGTAAAATACCAGGGATATATATTTTGTATGGTTGTTTTTTCTAAATTTATATATTTTTTATATCTTTTATAAGTTACTTGATTTAAGATTAAAAACTTTTTAAGCACTTATATGCAGGTTTTATTATAGCTTAAAAAAGGTGATACAGAGTATAAATTTAAAACTGTAATGTCCCAAAAATGGTAAACCATATACAGGGTGTCCCGTAATTAATTGGATATAGGTTATGGTAGGATACCTGACATGAAAATAAAGCGTTTGAGCTCAATATCGCTTAGCAAAATGTTATTGGTTTTCGTTCTACATGGTGTTAAAACTAATTTTTACCAAACATTTAGTGAAATCCCAAATAACACAAACTTTCCATTGAGCAATCCCCCATATAAGTAAAGCATGCGTCCACACTATTTCTTGACCTTGCTTGGCTCAGCTGGGCTACACTACCAAACAATGGTTAAGCTGTGGAGCAGACGTAAAGCATCGCGAGACCCGTGCTTTACTTATATAAGGGATCGCTCAATGGAAAGTTTTTGCTGTTTGGGATATCTCGGAATCCACTGGATAGAATAAAGTAAAATTTGGTGTACTTGAGATGACGAACACGAATATAATATCTATTTTGCCATTACCACTAGATGGCGCCACATACAATAACATTAATTGCTTAAATTGGTCATAATTTTGACCTCCCTGTATGCACATTTGCGAGTGGAAATAATAAAACAACTTTTAATTTTGGTCAAAAAAGTTATACTTCTTTGATCTTCAAAAAGTAGACCGTTTTTGAAATAAACGACTTTTTTATTAAATACCCGTCAGGAATTGTGGCAAAACATTGTGCAAAGAGTGAATATCGTCACGGCCCAAAAAGAATCATTATTTGGAGTCAGGCAAAATTTAAATAAAAGAATTAGACAATAATGTGTCCTAGTGGATGGTGAACATTTTGAACATTTATTATAATCAATAGCCTTTTCTAACTTTATCGTTGTTAATTAAATTTTAGAGTGTTCGTGCGCAACCTAATAAAAAAGTCGTTTATTTCGAAAACGGTCTACTTTTTGGAGATCAAAAAGTATATCTTTTTGACTAAAATTAAATGCTGTTTTATTATTTCCACTCGCAGATATGCATACAGGGAGGTCAAAATGTTATGACCATTTTAATCAATTAATGTTATTGTATGTGGCGCCATCTAGTGGTAATGGCAAAATAAATATCATATTCGTGTTCGTCGTCCCAAATAGTAAGAGTACACCAAATTTCACTTTAATCTATCCAGTGGATTCCGATATACTTCACTTAATGTTTGGTAAAAATTAGTTTTAACACCCTGTAGAACGAAAACCAATAACATTTTGCCAAGCGATATTGAGCTCAAACGCTTTATTTTTATGTCAGGTATCCTACATTAACCTATGTCCAATTAATTACGGGACACCCTGTATATAAGGTAGAGAGGTACTGGGAGTCAATTTATAAATTTACACTTTTTTAGGTTTGATCATATAGAGTAAATAAAAATATTAGTTAATTATGTATTTTTAACACTCCACACACTGTCCACGGATACGGTTAACAAGAGGACAAATGGACCAAAAATCATGTTTCCTAAAAAAGTCATTCTGGGGGCCATGTGGAAACGAAAAGAGCCAATTTTGGGCACTTCAGGTCATTAAAGAAAAACGCCATTTTGAGGGAAAGCATTTTTTGCCACTTCCACTTGAACGGAAACCCTTAGCAGGAGTAAGACTGACTCCAAAATCTTAAATAAAAAAGAGCGATAGAATTATATCCTATTTTGAAGGTGTGTGTATTACAACTGCCAAGTTTAAAGTCGCAGCTTTTTGCTTTGATATGACAGCTGTCAGAATTTTCTTTTTATTTTTTTAATGTTTAATAATAATGTAAACCTGTAAGAGCAAGGTATTTAAAAACTAAGGGGATGTACGGTGCAATAGGCTATTGATTATGTACAGGGTGTTTTTTTTTGGTTGGTATTGCAGGGTATAGGCTAAACGGTAAGAGATACAAAAAAACTAATGTACGTGTCCCGTTCTCTTTTTTGATGTTTAGTTCAATGGCGCAATCAAATCCACGCTAACTAGATTGGTTTGGAAGATACAGGGTGATTCTGAAAATTCGTCAATTTTTATTATGTCTTATTACTCAGACATTTATGAAGATAGAAAGAAACTTTAAATACAAGAGTTTTATAACTTTTTACGTAGAATCCAGTGGCCTACATAAAATAAATATAAACGTTTTAATTTTTTAGATATTACCATAACATGCATTTTTTTAAATGGAACACCCTGTATCTAAGTATCTCAAAAAATTGCATTTTTTCTTGCGACTACAACAACATATAACACATACTATTTTGTTTTGCCCAAATTAGGTAAAACACCGAAAACCCCATTTTTTTAGGTGGCCATGGAATGATTTTTGTTTTGGTTTGTTTACATGTCCTAAAATCAAATGACAATTAGCTATTAGTAGGTATTCGTTTTTATAGTCCGTATGTGAATATAATAAAACAAAAAGATTTAAAATGAATATTTTTCAAAACTATGAGAAATTAAACATGTTTGAGTGCTACATTGAAAGTAATAAAGATAAAAACACAGCTTTAGACTTATATTTTGACCGTTATCCAGAGCGACGACAGCCAGACAAAAGAATATTTCAAAGATTGTACCATAATTTAAGCGAATATGGATCATTTGAAAAACCAAGGACTAATATTTACAATAAGGAAAATAGGGAAAGGGATGAGGTAAACACGATAGCTTGTGTTACTGCTGAACCGACGGTATCTAGCCGTAATATTGAGAAAGATATTGGTATAAGTAAATCTAAAGTGTTAAAAACATTAAAAAAGCATAAATATAAACCATATAAAATAAGAAAAGTTCATAACTTACATCCCGGAGATGAAGAACGGCGCTTAGAATTTTGTCATTGGTATATGCATCAGATTAATATGAATCCCAATTTTTTCAAAATATAATATGGACTGATGAGGCTTTCGTATCCAGCGAAGGGATTTTTAATCGACAAAATAATCGATACTGGTCAAACACAAATCCACATGAGATGGTAGCGGGGATACAACAAGGACGGTTTGGGTTTCATGTATGGGTGGCACTGTATCAAAACAGAGTGTTAAACTACAGGATTTTCTATAACAATTTAAATGCTGGGGGATATATACAAATTTTGGAAGAAGGTATAATTGCCGAGTTGGATAACATGCCACTAGCTGTAAGAAATAATATATATTTTCAACAAGACGGTGCTCCGGCACATAATAGCCATATAGTAAGGCACTTACTTACTGTTAATTTTGGTGAAAATTGGCTTGGCACTTATGGACCAAACAGATGGCCTCCGCGTTCCCCCGACCTAACTCCACTCGATTTTTATTTTTGGGGTTTTATTAAAAATTAACTATATAAAATTCGAAATAATACTCTGGAAGAACTTACAAAAATTTTTATTAATTGCATAAGACGAGTACCAAATATTCACATATATAACGCCACTAGATCCGTTACAAACCGCGCCCAAAAATGCATCGAGCAGAATGGAAGACAATTTGAGTTTATTTGCTTTCCGTAGTAGTTTAATTTTATTAAAGTTTTAGTATTTTTGTTAACTGGGTTTTAATACACATAAAATAAATGAATATTAATAATTCAATCCATGGCCAACTAAAAGTAATGTGTTTTTTGGTGTTTCTGCTACTTTGGGCAAAGCAAAATAGTATGTGTTATATATTGTTGTAATCGTAAGAAAAAATGCATTTTTTGTGATATTTAGATACAGGGTGTTCCATTTAAAAAAAATGCATGTTGTGGTAATTTCTCAAAAATTAAAACATTCATATTTATTTCAAGTACGCCACTGGATACTACGTAAAAAGATATAAAACTTTTGTATTTAAAGTTTCTTTCTATCTCCATAAATGTCCCAGTAATAAGACATAATAAAAATCGACAATTTTTAAGAATCACCCTGTATCTTCCAAATCAATCAAGTTAGCGTGGATCTGATTGCGCCAATAAACTAAACATCAAAAAAGAGAACGGGACACGTATATTAGTTTTTTGTATCTCTTACCGTTTAGCCTATACCCTGCAATACCAACCAACAAAAACCACCCTGTACAAAATGTTTTATTATTTTATATGGTCAATGGACCGCCAAATATTAAAAAACTGCGGAGTGCTACCATTTAGAGGGGTGCGTTTTTGAGAACGGGGTAAAAATATCTTCTTTTTAGTTTTTTGAGGTTAAGTCTAAAACTACGCATTTTTTCCAGGTAGTAGTCAACGGAAAAGTTGTCGGAAATTAAATTCTCCATCGTATAACGGTTGCCTAATTCAAAAAAGTTATTGTTGACAAAAATATGTTAAAAGAACACAAAAAAACTTTTCCATTAGGGTTTAGGTATAGGCAATGGTATATTTAATTAAAAGAGAAAACAATTGTATTTAAAATGATTTGTAGTACGAGGCTCTAAGGTTATTTATAAGTAAGATATGGTTCCTCAAGTTTTTCTACTTTTAACGATATCTAACCTTTACGTATATCTTTTTAATTTCTCGTTATAACTTTTTTCCTTCTACATTTAGGTATACATAATATACAATGAAAGAAAAAGCCTTTTAAATGGTGTGTTGCTAAAAACGGCTGAGGTTAATTTTAAGCAAAATATGGTTAGTCAAAGTGTCATAGTGCAACGATTTTTGTTAATTTTTACGTACATTTTTTTAATTTGTATTTTTTTTCTACTATACGGTTTAATATATTATTCACTATTAATGTGATTTTAAACAGGTAATAGTCTCCTTACCCACGGTTGTTATCCACGGCTATTACCTACGCTCATTACCCACTGCCGTCGTTTCAACGTGCATAAATCCGATAATTTGTATATGATTTCGACAACCCCGATGCCAAGGTTACTATTTTTTAGTCACATAAGTATAAAAACTTAGGACATGGATTAGTTCCAATAGATACTATCAAAGCTCCTACGCCACAAGTTTTTCTTGAAAAAATAACCTTCCATGTACGAAAGATTGTACAAGAAGCTGTGGTTGCATAAAGTAAGATATGAATTGTTCCATGTTCTGCAATAAGTGCTTAGGTATCAAATGCTAAAACTCTGATAAAACTGAGATTTTGGAAGAAGATAGTAAAGCTCAGAAAGAAATAGATGTTGAAATTATTTTTTTAAATTGTGACTAAATTAGGCAAACAAATAAGCCTTTATTTTTATTTAGCAACATGTATACCCAAATGCACAGAAAAAAAACAGTTATAACGAGAAATTAAGAAGGTTTACGTAAAAATTATCAAAAATCGTTGCATTATGACACTTTGCTAACCATATTTTGTTTAGAATTAACCTCAGCATGTTTTACAATACACCATTATAAAGATAAGGAAATCGCTTTCTTTTTTATTTTACATCATTTATACCTACATGTAGAAGGAAAAAGTTATAACGAGAAATTAAAAAGATATGCGTAAAGGTTAAATATCGGTAAAGTAAAAAAACTTGAAGAACTATATCTTACTTATAAATAGTTTTAGAGCCTAGTCTTACAATAGACCATTTTAAGGCAATTATTTTCTTTTTCAAATAATTGTACCATTGTCTATATCTAAAACTGCGTAAAAACGAGTTACAGAACATTGTTTGCGAAAAAAAGTAAACTTTAAAAAATCGTTTCTCGTATACTATAAACACTAGACTTTTACTTGATCAGTGATCAATCTGATAATCATTTTTTGAAACTTACGTGTCATTCTGAATGTTTATTAATATTTCAAATGGCATCAGTCACGTGATCGAACCACTGGGATTCCTGAACTGATAGAAGTGAACAATGACCTTTTATCCTTTACACTACACGTCAATGGAAGTGAAACTGATCATGTTTTGAAAGAATAAGTCTATGTCTATCTACTATATATTATGGCGACCGGAGGTAAAGTACCCTAAAATTTGTGGGCGTTGCTTTTAGAAATATGAATTGGCATAAACCCAATATTCTCATAGCCATAGAAGCTTTAAAAAGTTTTGAGCCAAAAGGTATTTTCTTAGCATAGCATTCCTGATTCCATTCAGAGATCCGGTCGCCTTTATTAATATTCATTAGTCACATCACTCACATCCCTCATAAAACATATACAGGGTGATTCACGGTCGATGGTAGGTTAGACGTTTATGGAAAACGGAATGCAGAATTTTTCTGAAAATTTGGCATCTTACATTTTCTTACCTGTTCTATCGATCTAAAATATTTTCAGTATTGCGACGTTGCCGCTTTTATCAAAAAGTCCTAGAAACTTTATTTTTTTAAATGGAACACCCCTATATTAACAAGTTTTTATATTTGCCCTATCTCTATCGGTTTTTGAGATAAAAAATAATTTGTGTTAAATATGGTGCAAAACATGGCCCTAATTAAACTTAAGTAAATTAGCGCTCTCAATTCATGAAAAGTTGATGTTTTGGTGGTAGTTTAGACAGACACGATGTATTTAATTTACACCGACAAATCGACTCCATATCATGTGCTAAAATTACTATTGTTTCCGTTATTCTTAAAAGGAGTCAAAAGACCATTTTTTCAAATGGAACCCCCTGTATATTACTCAATAAAATTAAAGATGAAAAAGAACGCTTTAAGATGACATATCATGTCCCTATACCTAAATCATCAAGGTTTTTAATAAATCCGCTTTTTGTAAAAAAATTTTTTTAAAGAATTTAATGTTAAGTAACCATGGAAATATCAAGCTTATGACAGTTTGGTGACTTTGAATTTTATGAAATTATTTATTTTACACGGACAGTGTGATCAAATCATTGCCAGAAGTTGCAAAAAATTTAACCAAAGGTATCCTGAATATCAATGAACAAGAGGAAGTGTGTACGACTACAAAATAATTAAATTAACATATGAAAGTACAGAAAATAACATAATTAGGACGAATTAAAATAACAAAATTGTAAACAAAATAACAAATTTTTAAAATAAATGCCAAAAATGTCCATTACATTCTAAACATTTTAAAATGTGCTTTTGTACACGACTCGTGGTTGCTTTTTCAATTTGATGGGGATCCAGATCTTCAATACACCGCACTATTCGCCGTCGCAGTTCTTCTTTAGTAGGTACTGGAGTAATGTACACCATTTCTTTTAAAACAAAAAAAAGTCAAGCTGCGTGAAATCGGGTAATCTCGGTGGCTAATCCCATGGCCCCAAGCGCCTAAACCAACGATCGTCAAACATTTCGTAAAGTTCCCTGGAAACTTCCTGGGTACAATGAGCTGGCGATCCGTCCATTTGAAACCACGAATTCCTATATTCCTCTAAAGACAAATTATCGACAAAAGGGGTAGCAGTCTTCCTTAGTATTTTGAGATATCTCTGAGCATTCAGTGTGTCATCATAAATAAAAAAGCTAATTTTATTCTTCTTAAAAATACAGAAAACATTTAGTTCAAATTTTTCTTGAAACCCCATTTTTTTAGCACTATCCATTTTGGAAGATTGTGTTAAAGACTCAAGAAGTGAAGAAGTCAATAACTGTTTATAAGTTACTTATAAAAGTCACCAAAGTGTCATAAGCTTGATATTTCCATGGTTACTTAAAATTAAATTCTTTAAAAATAATTTTTCACAAAAAGCGGCTTATTAAGAAAACTTAATGATTTAGGTATAGGGACATGATATGTCATCTTAAAGCATTCTTCTTCATCTTTAATTTTTTTGAGTAATATACAGGGGTTTCATTTGAAAAAATGATCTTTTGACCCCTTTTAAGAATAACGGAAATAATAGTAATTTTAGCATGCCCTGTATGATATGGAGTCGATTTCTCGGTGTAAATTAAATACATCGTGTCTGTCTAAACTACCACAAAAACATCAACTTTTCATGAATTGGGAGCACTAATTTACTTAAGTTTAATTAGGGCTATGTTTTGGACCATATTTAACACAAATTATTTTTTATCTCGAAAACCGATTGAGATAGGTATAGGGCAATATTAACAAAAAGTTTTATAATGAAAGGGCGAATATAAAAACTTGTTAATATAGGGGGTGTTCCATTTAAAAAATAAAGTTTCTAGGACTTTTTGATAGAAGCGGCAACGTCGCAATGCTGAAAATATTTTAGATCGATAGAACAGGTAAGAAAATGTAAGATGCCAAATTTTCCGAAAAATTCTGCGTTCCGTTTTCTATAAACGTCTAACCTACCATTGACCGTGAATCACCCTGTATATTTTTTTATTTATTTTGGAAGGGTTGTGAATTAAGTAAATAACTATTATTGCAAATTATTTTAAACGGCCAAAACAATTTTATAGTATGCACCGTTTGCCTTGGAGGGACCCTCTATCAAAATTGGTTAGGGGGCCCAAAAAATGCCCACTTCTCACTAACCACAACTAATAATATTTTTGCTTACACACGTTAGGGGGCTCCTGAGCCCGCGGGCCCCGTATCATTGCTAGGGTTGATACGGCGATAGCTATGCCCTTGCACAGTTTACTCATGGGAAGTTATTGGTTAGAATTTAAAATTAATTTGTAATTTTTAAGATGTGTTTATTAAACTCTGGTGAAGTTTTTGACAAATTATAATAAATCAGAACTTATTTTTTATAAGGTAAGTCTCTAGCTGCTATGTTTAGAAAAAAAACTGTGTGCAGTCTGATATTGTTTTCAATACTAAAATACCAATTAATAAGGAATAATAAAATATCAAGGGTAAAAATTAATTTTTTAGGTTAAATTGGATTTGAAAAATACAGTACCTTTTATTGTTCAGAAAATTGTAGTCACTAGTTATTATATTTGGTGGTTATTATTATATATGTATTAAGTAGCAGGTAAGTTACTTTTCTTGTACATGGTGGCTACTTAAAAAAAAACTAAAAGAGATAAAAACAAATATTATTATGTTTGCACATGTTCGGTTTCGATTTTTTAACCAAATGACGTGGTTCAAAATCCTAATTTAAAACCTATAAAGCTATTTCAGAGGCACCTTCTATATAAGGAGTCATGTTTGTCTCCAAACGTAAAAAAATACTTCAAATTAGTCCAAATATTAAATAAAACAATTATCAAGCAAAGTTGTAAGATTTAAAACATAGAATTACCACATCTTTACCGCAATCAAAACTTAGGATATTACAAACAAGTAAACTCAGGTTTGTTTTTAGTTTATAAAGAAGTAGAATGTTAAAACTGAAACAAATGGATATTTTTTTTCCATTCTTATAAACATGTATCTACACCTTTTATTTAAAGAGAATATTACGTTGATGATTAATAATTTATTATTACCGGTACATTTTTAGATATGTATTATTTTAGATAACCCTTATCAAAATTTAATATATATAAAGAGAATAATTCGATATTGTTTGCTTAAACATATAGTAATAGATTACTTTTTGTTTTATTGAATATTTGACGTTTTATGTGAATTACCTGAAAAGAAAAGGTACTTTTTATAATTCAAAAAATTGTAGTTATTATAACTAATGGTGTCTGAATCAATAATTATATAAAGTAGCAGGTAAGTTAGGTACCTACTTTTCTTGTACAGGGTGGGCACTTTTCGTTGTTTACGTAGAGTATTAAATAAATAATAGTTAAAACCAATCTGTTTACACTTTGCATAGATATGACAAGACTTAAAAATTTCATAGTAAAATACCATTTTTTAATAAGACTCAGTATATTGGATTACCCTTAAAAATATATTTCAGCGATCTTTAGGAAAGTTATAATATGTCGTAGTTCTGGTTAGTTAGCCAGGGGCCATCCAAATCTAAAAAATAATAGATAATTGTAAATTTTATTACACGTATCTAACGCACTTACCTGCAGTGCTGTATTAACCATTAGCCTGACTAAGCTACAGCCTAGGGCGCCAGACAGGGGAGTTTTTAAAACAGTTTAGGTCGGGTTGGGATTTTTGGCCACTAATTTGCCTTGTGAATAAGGAGCTCTGGAATGAAATAGGCGCGAAAAGGAGGGAAAGACCTTTTTTTGCTCTTCAAATTTTATTTCGGGTGGTGGAGATGCTTTACACTGAAAATAGGCGCCACGCAGGAAAGGACCTTTTTTTTTTGCTCTTCATAAATTTTGTTGGTTATTTTGAATAGGCGCTCCGGGAATTCCAGCCTAGTGCGCCTCAAACAGTTATTACGGCTCTTCTTACCTGACTTAAAGCTAGTAGTAGATAAAATGGTTACTTTACTTAACAAGGTCTCTATGTTACCAAATTTTATTTTAGTATCAAGCATTAGTGAAAATCAGAAAAATATATATATATTTTTAGAGATTAACAGAATATTCATCATATAGATATCAAATAGTTCAAATGTAAAGCATGATTTTTATTTTATGTTGATTATGAGACGTAGTTTTACCAAATCAGGCCATGCACCCTACACAAAACATAAAAGTTTAAGAAAAAAAAACAGAAATTATACGAAACATAACTGAACTTGTTAAGGTAAGTAATTTAATACTTAATCTTTAACAAACCTCATTCAATTTTTGAAAGAATGGAGCATTTTTCAAAATTATAAGAAAGCATTCGCTACAAGTATTGACGACTTTACCTTTAAAATACACATACCTAAATAATTAAACAAGATATATATTTTAAGAATAAAGTGCGTGGCGGCATATGGGAAGCTTTGCTATTATTAATTTTCTAAAAATGGTTTCTTTATAAAAACGTCTAGATTAAAAGAACCATCGGGCATAAAATTGTATCAGTCATCTACGAGGTGATTTTTTAGTTTATTTTTTTGCGATTATGATAAAAACTTAAGTTTGTACATTAGTGCATTACAGTCAATTATTATATTAAACATTTTTTTCTTACGTATCACGTTTTAAAATGTTATTATATCAAAATAAGTATGCTCTATATAACGTACAGGGTTTTCATTTACTAAAGATGTGAAGAAAAGATAGAAAAAACTTCTATAAAAGTTTTCTAGTTTTTTATCTATTTTCTTTTGGGCATAACAAAAAAACAAATGAGCATCAAAATTAAAGAAAAATGAAGTGGTAAACTTTTTAAAATGAAACACCCTTTATGTTATGTCACAAAATATGGCCACTAAATGTAAAAAATGGAAGGTATAATTTCCACTATACCTACAGCACTAAGCTAAGTGCTTACAGCTTTGACCTGTAGTTATTCTACCCATATTTCCAAAACTATTATAGATAGATACATCAAATTTAGGGTTTTTTAAATGGTTATATCCAGTTAGAAGTCCAGTTTTCAAGAATATTAAAAAAGGCCCTTTTAATTTATTAATTTGAAATTTTCTACGTATATTCTGTATACTTTTAACAATATTTTGACATATTTATATTTAATTAGCAAGAAAAATGAATTTAAAAGCCTCTGTAGTCAATGTCCGGGCGCTCCTTTAAAAAATACGTTTTGCGGTGACCACTATATTGCTGGACTGGAAATGTCTGACCTATAAATTATTCAAAGAAAAAATTGTGACAAGATGGCGTCTTCTCAAACACAAAAATCGATTTCGGGCTCCAAATTTAGGCATTAAATTATTTATTAAAAAATATATTTTTCGCAAAAAAACCTTTGATTTATTGCTCAAAAATATATATATCAAAATTTAAGAGTAATCACTGTCTAACAGAAAAATCCTCCCTATAAAAATTCGTGTGATTTGTAATATTTGGACTTATACTAATATACAACTAACCCTCAAATGTTTTTATTAGCCTCAGATTTCTCGGAAGGGTCTAGTAGAGGGGTAATAAATTGGCGACCCATTATTATGGACAGGTAGTTGGATCTATGCTTGAAATATCCCTTTAGTCGTTATTTTATAATCATTTAGTAAACATCTGTTGATTTTTCGATTAGATCTACGTGTAAGAAAAATGTCGACGCGAATTTGTGTTAATAAAGCTGATAAATTCTGTTATATTTGTGGCGAAGTTACCGCGAAGGCGTACCAAAAACCGATATCTTCACTAGTAAAAAAGGCTTATGAACTGTACTTTGGATGTAAAGTTGGCGATCAAGATAAGTCCTGGGCCCCAAAAGTGTGTTGCAGTTCGTGTTCGAGAACATTGACGGGATGGCTAAAAGGTACGCATAAATCTATGCCATTCGCAGTTCCAATGGTTTGGAGGGAACCTCGTAATCACGTAGATGATTGTTATTTTTGCATGACGAATATCAAAGGAATTACTAGCAAAACTAAGCGTACCATTCAGTATCCCAATGTTCCGTCTGCAATGCGACCAGTACCCCATGACAATTCATTACCCATTCCCCCACCACCTGAGAGTTACACGCTTGATTCGGAATCAGACTCTCGAAGTACTTCGCCAGAAGCTGGACCAAGCTACATCCCTAGTTCCATTGATTTGCCCGATACACCTCATTTAATCACTCAAGGTGAATTGAATGACCTTGTTCGTGACTTGGACCTCCCGAAAACAAAAGCGGAACTTCTCGGATCCCGCCTGCAGCAGTGGAACCTCTTGGAAAAAGGAGTTAAGGTGTCCATCTACAGAAAAAGGGAATCTACTCTCACAAATTTTTTTGCAGCGGACGGTGATTTAATATTTTGCCATGATATTCCTGGCCTAATGGTCGAACTGAACTTACCATATACGCCCGATAAATGGAGACTATTCATAGATTCGTCTAAAAGCTGTTTTACTTTATAATGGAAATGAACATCCATCAGTTCCTATATCTCATTCGGTAAATATGAAAGAAACATATGACAATCTGAAGATGTTACTCAGATGTATAAAGTACGAAGATCACAAATGGAATATATGTGCAGATTTGAAAGTGGTAGCGTTATTGACAGGACTGCAATCAGGATACACAAAATACTGCTGCTTTTAGTGTGAGTGGGACAGCCGAGACAAACATTATAAAATAAAGGTTTGGCCTCCACGTGAAAAAATAGAAGTTGGAGTTAAAAATTTGACCCGAGAACCGTTAGTTCAGAAAGAAAAAATATATTTACCTCCACTTCACATAAAGTTAGGATTGATCAAAAATTTTGTAAAAGCACTGGATAAAAACGGAAATGCTTTCAACTATTTAAAAGAGAAATTTCCACGTATAAGTGAAGCCAAAATTAAAGAAGGAATTTTTGTTGGTCCCCAAATTAGGCAACTCTTTAAAGATGCCAACTTCACGGACATTTTAAGTGACCATGAAAGACGGGCATGGAATGCATTTGAAAGTGTTTGCAAAAATTTTCTTGGAAACACCAAGTCAGAAAATTATCGTGAACTCGTGGAAGAACTGCTCACGGCCTATCATATTTTAAAATGCAACATGTCCCTAAAACTTCACTTTCTCCATTCCCATTTGGACTTTTTTCCTGAAAATCTAGGAGCTATATCGGACGAGCATGGGGAACGATTTCACCAAGACATCGCATCGATAGAGAAAAGATATACTGGAAAGTGGAGCCCGAATATGTTAGCCGACTATTGCTGGACCCTAATACGAGACACATCCAGTCTTTCTTATAAAAGGAAGAGTTCAAGGAAATGAATATTAAAATAAAATAACACTTGAAAATGTTTATACTGAACATAAATTAACTGTTACTAAAATGTATCACACGTTTTTATTTTTTAAATTAATAAATCAGTATTAAAGTGAGTTTTTATTGAATTTTGCTTAATATCAAAACATGTGTCTCTCCCTCATTATTGAAGGCTGATATCGAAAATCTGAAGCCAGATCTGGACTCAGCAGGCCAAAATATATAAAATCCAGCCATAATCATTCCAGGGAGGCAAAAAAGTTTTAGAATGTTGGTCAGTGAATCGGTTAGGTAGTTTTTTGAGAAACCGTATTCGAAAAGACTGTTTTGAAAAAAACGCGTTACAGTTTTGGGAAACCTATACACTTAGTTGAAAACTTTTACAAATATGCCAAATTATTTGACGAATTAATTACAAATTTTCAAAGAATATTGTTCCAAATCACCTCGTATAAAAACACGTGCCTTCGTTTTTATACCTTTATTAACAATGTAACGTAACTATGGTTACAATAACGGCAAAATCTTAAATTGTCAATGTCTCGAAGTTTACAGCACAAAAGTCGAATATGTACTAACTGATCCGAAGTTTCCCGTCGCCCTTTTATAGTATGGTGGAAGAGTAAAGAATGATCTAGAATATTCGAGAAATATCGTGAAAATTCCATAGTACATGATGGCATAAAAGTTATTTATAGATAATTCGGGCGTTTTCGGAAACCTTCGAAAGTGATGAAAGAACTTGGAAAAATTAAGGTAAATTATTTAAATAAATTAACAAACTAAATTAAATGATCCTAACTCTAAAATTATATAACCTAAACACATTTTTGAAAGTCTGTAACATTGCCCCCTTCCAAGTTTTGATCGTCTCGATCAAGTATCTTCACTGTCTTGATAACGGCTTAGCCTTTCTAGATGTACTACTTTCATCTTTGCCTGTGGACTCTTCTGTATACGGTACACCAGATCATTAAGCCGTGTCACCACTTTATATGGTCCCTCCCATGACTTCTGTAGTTTCGGTGAACGCCCCTTGGTTCTTCTTGGATTGTATAACCAAACTTTTTCACCGACGACAAATCCCTGATGGTTAGCTTTCAAGTCATAGCGGGATTTCATACGGTCACTTCCTTTTGTAACTTGGTACGCACCTCTTCATGTATTCTCTGTAGCTGTTTACTTAGTTGACTTACATAGTCTTCTGCTGGTTCTTCATTGGTGGAAGGTCGTCCTGTAAGCAAGTCAACTGGAAGGCATATTTCCGCTCCGAAAATGACTTTAGCAGGTGTTTCGCCAGTAGTTTCGTGAATTGCGGAGCGGTATGCTAATAAAAACGGCTGTATACAGTTATCCCAGTCACTTTGTTGGTCATTTACTTTAATTTTTAGGTAGTTATCAAGTGTTCTGTTAAACCGTTCTACCATGCCATCGGACTGGGGATGAAGAGGTGTTGTTCTTGTTTTATGGATTCCCAGGAGATTACAAAGGTTCTTGAAAAGATCGGACTCAAAGTTTCTGCCTTGATCGGAATGTATTTCTCTAGGAACTCCATAGCGACAAATCCATTGTTGAAATAATACATCGGCAACAGTGTTAGCTTCTTGATTTGGGATTGGGTAGACTTCTGGCCATTTACTGAAGTAATCCATTGCTACCAATATATAGCGATTCCCTGATTTACTAACTGGAAATGGCCCTGCTATGTCTATGGCAATTCTTTCAAAAGGTGCCCCTACATTGTATTGCTTCATCTTGCCATGGCTTCGGGTTTTCGGTCCCTTGCTGGAAGCGCAGTCCTTACACATTCTGCACCAGTCTTTTACGTCTGCACGACTTCCCAGCCAGTAGAACCTTTCTCGAACCTTTTCAAGAGTCTTCATAACTCCGAAATGGCCACCTCCTACACCATTATGCAAGGCTTGCAATATTTCAGGAATCCTTTTGGTTGGTAGGATTATCTGATGTTTATGGATTTTGCCGTCAGAACTTTCCCCAGACCCTTTGTAATAGGCCATCTTTAATAACCAAAGAGTCCCATATGGCCCAGTACCCTTTATGTCTTGGAGACTTTGAAGCTATTTGCTGATATGGTGGCCTTTTCACATTTTCTGTCTTAAGTTTGACAATGTCTCCAAAATCTGGATCTTCTAGTTGTTCTTTTGCCAAGATCTTAGGGTCCCATTCTTGAGAGCACTGGATGCGTGTTCTTCGGCAGTGGAATTCATCGGGATCTTCTTGCTCTTCTCGTCTGCTGCAGTGTTTGCATTCGTCCGGGCAGGGTCGTCTTGATAGAGCGTCAGCATTCTTATGGTTCAGTCCTTTTCGATGTTCGATTTTAAAGTCGTATTCTTGAATACGTTGCAGCCATCGGGCTATCTGACCTTCAGGGTTCTTGAACTGAAGCAACCATTTAAGTGATGCATGATCCGTTCTTAGGTGGAATTTCTGGCCATACAGGTATTTATGAAAATGCTCCAAAGATTTGACAATAGCTAAAAGTTCTTTTCTAGTGACACAATAATTTCTTTCAGGTTTGGACAGAACTTTGCTAAAATAGGCTATAACTTTTCTTGGCCATCTTGAATCTGTGACAAAATTCCACCAATAGCAGTATTGCTCGCATCAGTGTCCACAATAAATGTTTGATTTGGTTGTGGATAGGACAACACCGGGGGATTGCACAGGGCTTTCTTTAGGTGTACAAAAGCTGCTTGACAATCTTCAGTCCATTCGTAGCTGTTGTTGTTTTCCGTAAGATGATGTAATGGTCTTGCAATATCGGCAAACCCATGTATGAACCGTCTGTAATAGGTACACAATCCCAGAAAACTTCTAATTTCATGCTTGTTCTTTGGTACAGGCCAGTTCTGGATAGCTTCAGTCTTCTCTGGATCAGTTTTTACTCCTTCTTCGGTAATTATATGCCCTAGGTACTTTACTTCTTTCTGAAAAAGGTGACATTTCTTTGGACTAAGCTTCAGCTGGGCGGATCTAAGCTTCTGAAAAACTTCTTCAACATTTTTCAAGTGGTCGTCAAATGTTTTTCCAAGAATTATAATGTCATCTAGATATACTAAGCAGGTTTTCCAAGTTAGTCCCCGTAACGTCAACTCCATCAAACGTTCAAAAGTAGCGGGGGCATTGCATAAACCAAATGGCATAACATTAAACTGCCACAGTCCGTTTCCAGTTGAAAAAGCAGATTTTTCCTTGTCTTCCGGATGAAGTTCTACTTGCCAATAGCCACTTTTTAGATCTAATGTCGAAAACCATTTTGATCCGGTGAGTGTATCTAGGGTATCGTCTATCCTTGGTAGTGGAAAACTGTCTTTCTTCGTGACGTCATTCAGTCTTCTGAAATCAACACAAAATCTGGTGGAACCATCTTTCTTCTTGACTAGGACTACAGGAGATGACCATGGGCTCTGGGATGGTTCTATGATGCCTTGATTTTGCATGTCCTCAAGTAACTTTTCAACTTCTTCTTTCTTGGCTAAAGGAATTCTTCTGGGTGGTTGTTTTATCGGTGATGCGTCTCCGGTGTTTATTCGATGTTGAACTACACTGGTTTTACCCAAGTCTTTTTCGGATAAAGAGAAAACATCTTGATTTCTTCTTAAAAGTTCTTCCAGCATAGATACTTGGACTGGGTCTAACAAGGATTTTGATGAAATCAACAGGTCTTGTAGAGCATCAGGTAGTTTACGTGTGGAGACTCCTGCAGGTGTGGTACAGGGATAGGTAACTATCATAGCAGCAGGTTGACAGGTACCGACTTTGTCACCCATTTTGACCTGTTGAGGGAAATCTTTCAGGTTCATCATTCTGACAAATACCATATTTTCTTTGGTTTGCGCCAGAGTTCTTGCTGGTAGAATTCCTTTAGCGTATAAGGGACAATTTTCTAATGGTTCGACTAACACGATTTCACCTTCTTCTGAATCTTCAAACCTTGCTTGTATGATGCTTTCTGAGTTTGGCGGTAGAATAACATCTTCCGTGAGGACTACTTCTCGAATCGATGTTTCACTGCTTCGTGGTAGTCTCATTACAATCTCTTCTTTATTGGTTCGTAGTACCCGTTGTGGAAGGTCTAGTATAAACTTCTGATTTTCCATAATGTCTAGGCCAAGAATAACTTCGTCCATGATGTCGGCAACAAACACGACTTGTATGAATGTTGTTGTCCCTAGGGTTATTCTGGCTTCATGTATGCCTTTTATTGGTAAAACTTCTCCATTAGCAGTTTCCAAGATGTAATTCTTCTCAGGGCGGAATATTTTACAATGAGCTACGATGTTCGGCTTCACGATGGTATGTGTAGAACCAGTATCTAGTACCATCTCACATTCCCGACCGCATACATTTCCAGGTACTACCAAGCTGGAGCCATTGTTTTGCAGCCGGGATACTCTAATAGTTGTTGTTGGTGGGGCTTGGTAGCACCTAGCCAGCTTTCGCCCCTTGAAGCTGACTACTGGGAGTTTTCCGGACTACTAGTAGGGGCATTGAATCTGGTACAATTTCTCTGTAGATGCCCCTCTTTACCACACTTCCAACAGCGGATAGTATTTCTTCTTCTAAATGTCATACTGTTGTCTTCTTCTGTTTGCTTCTTAAGGAAAATTTCTTGCAACTCCTTCATTACTCTTGCAAAATCTTTATTTGAATTGTCTTCTTCTGGTACAAAGTTCATTCTTCTTATTCTTGTCTGACTCCTAGACGTTTGTTTGGCTGTTTCGAACTGAAGCGCGTAGGCAAGAGCTTCTGATATTTTCTTCAATCTGGCCATTCTTAAAGCCTGATTCATGTCTGGATCGCGTAGACCTTCAATGAAACTACCCACGGCTAGTTCTTGTTTTATTTCTTCTGGGTATGTTGGATATGTCAGATTAATCAAACGTACGATGTCAGCTTCGTATTCCTGAAGGCTTTCGTTATATTTTTGTCTTCGTCCCTGCAGCTGCGCCTTATAAACTTCCTGCAAATGTGTCTCGCCATATCTCATTTCTAGGAACGTTACAATTGATTGATAGTCGCTTTGTTTCTCTTCAGGAATATTTCTTAATACCTCCATGGCTTCACCTCGTAGAGCAAGCACTAATGCGCGTGCCTTTTCTGGTAAACTCCAATTATTGCCGTTCGCAGCAGCTTCAAATTGTCTAAGGTACGTAACCCACGGTACCTTTCCGTCAAAAGTTGGTGGTTTCATAACAGTTGCTGGAGTACCACATCCTGGAACGACACCTGTACTAGCTATATTTTGAATTTGCCGGTGTAAATGCTGAACTTCTTGTTGCATTTGGCCTTGAACTAACTGCACAGTCTGTTGTATTTCTTCTATATCTTCTTTGACATCTTCTTTTGTAAGTTTTAATTCAAGCAACATTTCCTTTCTCATCTCATCTTGGCATTGATGAAATTCTCCCCTCAGGTGTTCTCGAATCTTTACTATCTTCTCTTTTATCTCTTGCTTCATTTGTTCTTGTCCTTTTTTTATGTCTTTTTGAATTTTCTCGATTTGTTGTCTCGTTTCTGCTTGACTGATTTTGATTTCCCGCTTCATTTCTTTTTGATTTGTCTTCATTTCTTCTTGACTTTTCTTCATTTCTTCTTGGCTTTTCTTCATTTCTTCTAAATTCGTCTGCATTTCTTTCTTTAGGTCTTCTTTCAGGGATTCTTGACTGGTCTTCATTAATTTTAAGTCTTCTTTCATGGCTTCTTGGTTTGTCTGCATTTCTTTCTTTAGGTCTTCTTTCAGGAATTCTTGTTTTTCCATCATAAGCTTAATTAGTGCACTTATTTCCTCCATATCGGCTGTTTGTTGTCTGGTCTCAACTGGCATTCAAATTTTCTTCTGGACTACTTCGTCTTCCTTGGGTAATTGTGTTCCGCTTCTGACACCAAATGTTCCAAATCACCTCGTATAAAAACACGTGCCTTCGTTTTTATACCTTTATTAACAATGTAACGTAACTATGGTTACAATAACGGCAAAATCTTAAATTGTCAATGTCTCGAAGTTTACAGCACAAAAGTCGAATATGTACTAACTGATCCGAAGTTTCCCGTCGCCCTTTTATAGTATGGTGGAAGAGTAAAGAATGATCTAGAATATTCGAGAAATATCGTGAAAATTCCATAGTACATGATGGCATAAAAGTTATTTATAGATAATTCGGGCGTTTTCGGAAACCTTCGAAAGTGATGAAAGAACTTGGAAAAATTAAGGTAAATTATTTAAATAAATTAACAAACTAAATTAAATGATCCTAACTCTAAAATTATATAACCTAAACACATTTTTGAAAGTCTGTAACAATATACTCGAATACATGTGCACTAGAAGTATTTAAAACAAAAAACCGATTTTTTCAATATCGCAAATGGATATAGCCCCTTACTGCTCTTTTAAATACTTTTTAATGGTGACAGACTCTATTGGGTGTTCTTAAAAAAACCTCTTCATTTACTTAAGTTTTTGATATTTATTTGGTTCTTTTGTTATGATCAAAAGATAATGGAAAAAAGTATAAAACTCTATCATCGTAAGTTAGTGGCAAAATTACTCGTAAATGAAAACCATAGCTAAATTTTTACCGTGATCACAAAAAGTTTTTTCCCAAAAAAAAAACGTTTGTATATTTATAAGGTATTTCGGTAATTGTCTAGAAAGTTAAGGCAACGTTTCGTTCTCGAGATATTCATCATCAAACTTGAAATTCAAACTATCCTTAGTTTCATTACATCCCGCCTTCTTTTGAACAAAATTCTTGATATAACACTAAATTGGGACACAATATTTAATGAACATCCTTAAAAAAACTCCTTTTAGTTATTTTACACCTTTTTAATTCAATTCCAAATAGTTTACTCCCTAAAACGCTGCAACCATGCATACACCTATATGTGTATAATGGTTCCAGACATGGCGTCTTGGTTTAAGGCAAACCTTTTACAATAATAAAGAAAGGCTTAAAATCAATAGAAAGAACATGTTTTAAAAAGGTTTTTAATGTAAAATGATATATTGTATGCCAGTTTAGTGTTATATAGTAAATAATAGTAAATATAAGGATAGTTGAATTTTCAACTTTAATGACGAATACATTAAAAACGAAACGTTGCCGAAAAAATTTCTTTCAGATTCGTGATCAGCTCCCCAAAAACCCCCGTATACCAAATTTCGTCAAAATCGGAGTTGCCGCAACTTTCTAGACAGTTACCGGTATTTCCAATTCTTAACATCTTTTCTTTACAATAATTTTAGATTCTATCAAAAATTCGGATCTTTACTACTGCCAAACCTCGTAGTTGACTGTTACAATTTGATAACCGATTGTTGCCTTTTTGGTTTTAGACCAGGTATGGGCAACCTTTGACATGTTGCGGACCAAACATTAGTGTGCATATACGTTCGCGGGCCGCGTTTAAAAGTACTACAATTAAAGTTATGTTATAATTTTTGCGATAGCCACAAAGCAATTAGGCGGAACTAGAGCAGTTCGCTAGGACTTCGCTGGTCGAAGTTATCACTTTGGTATAGTGTATCTCAAAGTATATCGCTTTGGCTTTTGACAGCAGTACTCCAATATACCTGCCGACAGCAATAAAACTGCGAATCACTAGGTATTAAAGGGCAGAACATCAGGGACGGCCTCTAATAATATAAAGATTTATAATTTATTGTTTGTTTAAGTAGGTATAATCTTAAAATTGCATTAAGAAATTAAATATATGCAAAGTTTTAATAATTATAAATAACTTTATAACTATATTATCTATACGTACCTAATTACATTTTTATCTAAATAATACAAAGATTTATAATTTATTGTTTATTTAAGTAGGTTTAATCTTAAAATTACATTAAGAAATTAAATATATGCAAAGTTTTAATAATTTTAAATAAATTTATAACTATATTACCTATACGTAATTACATTTTCTTATCTAATTCTAATTCGGTTTCACTATCAGAGTCATCGTTGAGATTAATTACAATACGATTTATGTTGTTTTGTACAGAAATGTAAGAGTCCTCAATTTTTATAATGTGCTGTACTGAATTTTTCCAGCTCTCAACTGGTATATTAGTAATTACATTTTTTATCAAATTTATAACACTGGGACTTAAAGTAGGTGTAACATTTTCTGCTCTGATCTTTGATATTACTTGGTTCCCCAAATGTTCTATGGGGTCAAACATACAGTGATACGGAGGAAAAGACAGTATGCCCAGCCTGTTCAGCCAAATTGTCAGATACATATTGTTTTTTAATTGCATATGAATTTATAACTTCCAAAAGATGCGCTTTTTTATAACTGAATCCAAAATAAATATCATATTCTAACAAATATTCCTGGATTTCAGTTTTTGAACTGGATGAAGCTGGTGCTTTATGTAGCAGACGGCTGTGGTAGCTTGCGTTATCCATGACAAATAACACTGTTGTTTGGAATATTTTTTAAAAGATAATTTTGAAACCAGTTTTCAAAAAGTTGCGCTTGTATCCTCGTGATAATACAAGCTAGAATCCTTAATATTCTTTGCAGACAAGCAAGTTTGAGACAAATCCGTCTTCTGAACCAGCGTATATTATGGTAATGCGTTTTCCTTTATTTGAAGGTGCTTTCGTCTTAACAGTTTTGACTGGAATCCACCCATCCTTTGGATACCGTGTCGTGTGTCTCGAACCATGTTTCATCAAGGTAAATTATGGATCTGTTTTCTAACCTATATCTTTTAATTTCTTAAAGTTAATTAAATCTCCAAGTGCGTAATCTGTGCGATTCCATTACTACTTGTCTTTTGTCTACTTTGCGGTATTTAAATCCCATTTTACAAACACTCTATGGAGGGTGGCACGGCTAATATTTATATTAGTGTCGTCTTCTTCTAGCTTCGTTTTCAGTTTATCCAAGTTAGGAACAACTCCGCTTTCATAAAGACAATATATTTTCCTTCTTATTAGGTCTTGATCACTATTGTCTATACGGTGAGATCGATAATCACTACGCTTTTTTCTTTTGTTCAATTCTTCACTATTAATAATATCCCTTATTGACGATATTGGAGTTTTTGTAAGTAGACAGGTTTCTTTTAAAGCTTCTTGTTTAATAGATCCCCTACTGATTAAAGTTTCATACACATTTTTTACAACCTGTTTTGCATCTAATGACAAATGATTTCGACGCGACATAGGTATATGTATTCCCGTAAAACAACTTTTTCGAAACGCACAGTAAAAACGGTTATTTACCCCAATAACTAAAATATTAGCAGAAATGTTTATATAAATGGTCAAAACTCAAGAGATATTTATACCTGGCCCAACCCTGTCATTATGAACTCATAGGATTGCCCCATAACAATAGGTCATAAATCATTAAAGGTTTATTGGGGTATTGTCCTTTAAAAGCCAAAGCGATATACTTTGAGATACACTATAGCTCAGATAGAACTGAACTAAAGTTCGAGTCATCCACTATATAGGGCCTATATTAAAATTAAATTACACTACTTACCCAAACGGAATACTACTACGGAATCAAGTGAGCAAGCAGGCCGAGTGGCGGCAATCATCAAAGAGTGAGTAACAGCAAAAGATTAGTTCTTCTCATCTGTTCTACACTAAACGAAATAATCTTTTGTTGTGCCTCACTTTTTGATGATCGCCGCCACTCGAGTTTAAGTAAGTAGTGTAATTTTTTTATTTTTAATTAAATTTTTGAAATGTCTCGTCGCGATCCGGATCAAATCATAGAGCGGGTCCATATATGTTTTAGACTATATTTAACATAATTAAGAAAACATTTTTCACGTGCCATATTTTTTTCAGGCAAGTTATGCATGTACACATGAAGCAAACTAATTTTGCCAACCAAAACTTTTATTACTTATTTCTAAACCTAAAGAGGAATTTATAAAAGAATACAAAAAATGCAATGATACAAGTGCAAGAGAACTTTATATTCAAGTGTTAATAAATCTCGAGAAGACAGTATTGCAGTGTAATATTGATAAGTTTAAAGAATTCGGCAAATTACTTAATTATATAAGCAGTGTGGGTAATCCTGAAACGTTAAAAGATTATTATAATAATAGTAATAATCCTTTTAGAGGCACTAACTTAGTTATCTTAGCTTGTAAACATAATAAAAAGGTGATTCTAGAGTATTTATTTGATGACAAAACAATTTTAAATAATGTTACTATCGATATTGGAAAAAGCAATTTACTTCCAAATGATCAAGATGAATCATGCCATAATGCTTTTTATTATGCAATAGGTTCAGGTAATGTTGATCTTCTCGATACACTCATTAATAAATGGCCCGATAATTATTTTGCTGATCATTTGGAAGAGTTAGATGAAATTCTTTCAGAAACATATGATGAATTTAGGTTAAAAATGTAGTTCTGTCAGATGAAATGAAAATTTTTATTGAAAATAAATTATTAAACCTCCGTTTTTTGCTAACACTGTTCAAGAAGATTACAGTGGAGATGTTAGTAATATAAAAAAAGAATTGAACTAGTATGTCAAAACATTAAGTTGCTAAATACAGATTACGTAAACGCAAAACAAGTGGATGAAAAGTTTATATTCATAGCAAAATTTATTGCACAAAATATTTATGTATTAAAGCGTCAATTGAAATCAACTTATGATAGATTACCTTGGGAAGAAATAGAGTTTTGTTTAGTAAGTTTTATTTCTTCTTATATAAAACCACAAGAAGTTACTCTATATTGTGATGCTATATTAAATAAAAATAAGCTACTTAACTACTTAGATTTATTTTCAAAGAAACTTGAGGATGAAATAGATAATATAGCAGCTATGAAAAAACTCGCCGTTATTCCAAATATAAAACGCGTAAAAGTTGTTACAAATATTATCAGTAAAACACCTCAATTTACAGAGTTGTATAATGATTATCAACAAATTAGGGATATTTATTCCTTAGAAAAAGTAAGTCATAGTATTGAATTAGCATTATCGTCTGATCCTAAAAAAAAGGAAGACCAGTTAATTATATTAAGGGTCTTACAGATTGTCGGTGAGTATTTAAAAACACTTTAGAATCGCCCAAGTTATCCGGTACTACAAGTGAACTTTTGCTTCAATCTTTGCCCAAAAATACAAGAGCTATTATTATAGATTTGCGTAACTCATTATCACATGGTAAATCACTCTCCAAGAGGACAGAGATCAAAGAAAATACCGATCCTAATTTTTTACTGCTATTCAAAATGATTGTAAAAAATCAGTAATGTAATTACTGACGTTCTTTTCAAGTACAAGATTAGAATGATCAAAATACTGCTAAAAAAGTTTATTGATAGTAAGAGCTTACTAGAGATAAAGGAAGTTACTGGAATACTAAGCAGATTTAAACTGGATTCAATGATTATAGGCAATTTTAAAGCGATGGAATATGAAAAGCCTAAAAGCTTTTTAAAGAATTAGACGAACTTATAACTGATAAGACGAATTATGAAAAAGACCTTTTAAGTAAAATGAATGATTTAATCAATTGTACAGATAGTCAAGGCAAAAATGTTGTTATAGTAGATTATATTTTAGGACTTGCGACACTAAAGGGTATGACGAATTTAGTGGATAATAATAACGTTGATCAAAACGCTCATCAGAGTAATGAAATTTCAGGTGTAATCGTATATTAGAAAGCATTAGTTCAAAACTAGAACCTGATGAGCTTACAGTTATTACTAAACAGGCAATAAAATTTTTCGTAGCGTTAAATCAAGACAGTCCCCTAACTTCCTCGATGATGTGAATAGAATAATTATGGAAATTTGTTATATGGCACAATTTGAAATAAGCGATATTACCTGGATTGAGGAATTAAGAGAACAGTTGAATGAAGAAAGATCGTTTATTCCTACACATAACCAAATACGGACGGACGCTCGCAGTGAATCAGAAAAAATATATAATAAGCAACTTGTACAAAAGCTATCAGAAATAAAAAATGTTTTAAGCAATAACCCATTAAATCACCAATTATTCAAAACAGGGCTTTCTTACTGGAGTAATATAAAATTGCAAGCGTTAGTAGAAATGCTTGTTTTGGATGTGATGTCAATTTTAGATAACTCAAAGAATTGTTTTACACATAATCTACTTTTTTAGATGATAATACACCTTTGTTAACTGGAAAATGTTTACGTAATCATTTAGCACATAATAATGACTTAGTTAATTTATTGTCAACTGATCCTTCAAGAGCAGTTATTTTAAACGCTAAAAAACTTACTGAAGAAAATATAATAACGAGCAATAAAAGAATTGGAAAAATAGTAAGCGATAATCCTTTAAATTGGAAGAGAAGTTTCAAAAACGCTTAGTTACAATTACAAATCAGGAAAAAATGTTTTTTGCGTCGGCAGCAGGAAATTTAAATGAATTAAAAGCTTTCCTCAAAAAAGGAGCAGATATAAACGCTAGGAGTATTAATTCTTGGACAACCTTACATTTTGCTGCTAAGGGACCCAGTTGTGAAGTTGTAAAGTTTATTATTAATCAAAATGTAAGCCCCAATATTAAGGATTTTAATGGTCAAACTCCACTCCATATTGCTGCCATGTATGGAAGAGAAAATATTGTGGAGTTTTTGTAAAAATGCAGGTTTACATGTCGACGATCTAGATAATACTGGCAAATCACCACTTCATATTGCAGCTCAAAATGGTCACAAAGAATCGGTTGAAGTTTTGTTAAAAAATAAAGCTTTTATTTATAACCAAGACTTTGGTGGTCTTTCACCATTACACTATGCAATAAGAAATAATCATATTGACATTGTTAAGATTCTACTAGAAAAAGATGCAAATGTTGACATAAATGAAACATTAGGTGGTTTTACACCATTGCATGAAGCTGCAGAAAAGGGTCATGTGGAGTTGGTTAAGTTCTTACTTCAAAATAAGGCAAATGTAAATGCTGAAAATGATAAAAAATGGACTCCATTACATGGAGCAGCGTTTAATGGCCACATAACGATAGTTAATGCCTTGATTTTAAAAGGCGCTGATGTTAATTCCACAGTTATAAATGGCTGTACACCATTACTTAATGCAGTAGAGAACGGCCATGAGCAAATAGCTAATATTCTGCTAAAACATGGAGCGAATGTTAATGCTTTTATAAATCTCATAATTTTACATCGTTACATTTTGCAGCAAAAAATGGGCATAAAGGAATCATCAAACTTCTGTTAGAAAATAAAGCTAAAGCTAATTTTGCAACTGTTGAAGGCCTAACTCCACTTCATTATGCTGTACAGAATGGTCACTTGGAAATAGTAGCTGCTCTCCTTAAACATGGTGTTAAGATTCAAGCTAAAGATAACAATAATGTAACACCATTACACTACGCTGTAGAATGTCGGCATATTGAAGTTGCAGACGTTTTAATAAAAATCAAGCAGAAATCAATGCTAAAACCATTTATAATTTAACCCCACTACATATAAGTGCTCTAAAAGGGTATATAGACATAACTGATCTACTTATAAGAAATAAGGCCAAGGTTGATGCTCAAGATAGTACGGGTTGTACACCACTACATCAAGCTGCCATCAACGGCAACGTAGGTGTTATTGATCTCCTGATAAAAAATGAAGCCGAAGTTGATGTCAAAGAAAATGCAGGCTCTACACCACTGTACGTAGCTGCTCTAAATGGTTGTTTTGATGCTGTTCTTTTTCTAATAGAAAAAATGCTGATGTTAATACTAGAAGTAATTATGGTACACCATTACATGCAGCTAGCTTGGGAGGTCACACAGATATTGTTAGCGTATTAATAAAACATAAAGCTTTTGTTGACGCAAGAGGTTTTGCAGAGATTACACCATTATATCTGGCTATAGAAGGAGGGCATATAGAAATAGTTAGAATTTTGTTAGCAAATGGAGCCAATGTTAATGTTAAAATTAACGGCCTAACGCCTTTGCTTTCTGCTATTAAATATAATCGCAAGGAAATCTTCGATGTTTTAGTCACTAATGAAGCTAGTTCTAATGCAGATTGGGGTGAACCTCTATTTTTGCAGTATTTAATGGTAATAAAGATGTTGTAAAAACTTTACTTAAAAATAAAGCTTGTGTTAATATAAAAGGTCTTGAGGATGAAATCATTATTACATATTGCTGCGGCAAGAGGCCACACGGGAATAGTAAAGATTCTTATAACAGATGGAGGTAATGTTGATGCCACGACTATAAATAATATAACACCATTGTATCTTGCAGCCCAAGAAGGTCATGAACATGTTGTTAAAATTTTAATAGCAAACAAGGCTAATGTTAATCTTTTAAATGATGGGGTGCTCCACTACATATAGCGGCAGTAAGAGGGCATTATAATATTGTTAACATCTTATTAGGCAACGGAGCAGAGATTGGTATTAAGGACAAAAAAAACAGAACAGCTTTAGAACTAGCAGTAGCACATGGCCATTTGCAAGTGGTAGAAAAATTATTGCATTACAAAAGAGTGGATATGAATGCCAAAGGTAATGATGATTGGACGATATTGCATATTGCTTCACAAGAAAGTAACTTAGAGATTGTAAAATATCTAGTAAATGAAGGGTCTGATATTAATACAAGAAATGCATCCGGTTCAAAATCTATACACATTGCAGCCAGGGAAGGTCATAAAAATATTGTTGACTTTTTTCTAAATCAAGGGTTAAGCATTGATGAACCTGGTGCCGCTAATCAAACCTTAATACACTATGCTGCGATGAAAGGTCATGTAGACATTGTGGAGTATTTAATAACACAAGGTGCTGATGTTAATGTTGGTGATAAGAATGGCTTAACTCCTTTACACCTTGCTGTCGGGTTCAATCATATAGAAATCATTAAAGTTTTACTACAAAATGGCGCAATTTATAATGCTGCTGACAAGTTTTATAGAAGACCATTAGACATGGCTACTGATAAAAATGTAATAAATCTATTAAGGTCTTGTGAAACTTTATTTGACGCTGTAAAAGGTAATAAATCTTTAGAACTTAAAAGTTGCATAAAATCAGGAGCAGTCGTTAACTCTAAAAATTCCGACAGTTACACAGCATTACATTATGCTGCTTGGAAAGGCTATGAAGGTATCATTAATATTTTATTGGATTATAAAGCTAATCCTAATGTAATTGGTCAGAAGGGGTTTACTCCCTGCATTATGCTGCTAAGTTCTCTCACTTTAAAGTTGTTGAAATCCTCTTGTCTTATGGTGCTATATATAACGCTATTTCTAATAGTGGTAAATCGCCTCTAGATATTGCTGTAGACAAAAGTATAACCAGCTTATTAAAATGTATAGATCAATCATTTAAAAGCATTAAAAATAATAATTCTAAAGTTATTGATGACCTTAATGAAATAAAGGATGTTGTCACAATAAAAGCAATCATGGGTGCTTGTAATAAAGAAAAAATACGTTAGTAGTTGCTGCAATTCACAGTAAATTTTTAAAAGTTAAACAGTTGAAAGAAATATCACAAGGTGATATCTCCACTCATGTTAGTACAGGTTTGCTGTTCTTACAGAGTGGGGATGGAAAAAAGGCTTTAAGTATTTTTAAAACTATATGGGAACAAAGAAAAAATATACTAGGTGAAAATAATCCTGGTACTTTGGATATTGAAAAATACATTGCTAAAGCACTTTATAAACAAGGAAAATATCAAGAGGCCTTAAATATACTTGAGACTATTCTTCAGAAAGAGAAACAAATGCTAGGGTCAAATAATACAGATACCCTAAATACGGGTAATACAGTAGCTTTGATATTACATAGGTTAGGAAGAGATAAAGAAGCTTTTAATATGTATCAAGAAATTTACAACAAGCAAAAAGAGGTACTAGGACCAAGTCACTCAGACACATTAGATACCTATTTTCACATGGCACTGGTATTGGAAAAACTGGGAAAATTTGAGGAGGCTTTAACTATAAATAAGTCGGTTTTTAAAATTAGAAAAAAGATATCGGGTGCATATAGTCCAGCTACAATTTATGCACAAAATAACATAGCAATGGTACTAGCTAGCCAAGGTAAATATGAACAGGCATTAAAATTATATGAAAAAGTTCTTGAAAAGAAGAAAGTAGTTTTAGGCATAAATCATGCAGATACATTAAGAACATTACATAACATTGCTGGAATATTGTTAGGACAAAAGAAGTATCATGAAGCTTTAAAGACTCAGCAAGAAGTCTTAAGTATTCAGAAAAAGTGTTAGGTTCAAATCACCCCGACACTTTGAATACTCAGTACAACATTGCTAATGCATTGTTTGCTCAGGGGAAATGGTTTGGCGCTCTTAAAGCTTACAAAGAAGGTTTGGATCAAAGAATTACCGTTTTAGGACCAACTCATCCCAGTGTTTTGGATACTTTAAAAAAAATACAGGAGCTTAATTTAATTTCTAAAATGGAAGGCTCTAACTTTTCAGAGAGTTTTGAGCATCTTCAAAAAAATATCAATATTGCAGCTAATAATGGTGATATTCAAACTATTCAACGGCTAATAAAAGAAGGAGCTAATACTAATGATAAAGACATCGATGGAAGAACGCCCCTCCATTATGCTGTTAATAGTGGGAACATGAGTACTGTAAACATTTTACTAAAAATGGGGCTGATGCCACTCAAGTTACTAATAAAGGTAACACATCGTTGCACACCGCTGCTTCTAAAGGTTACAAAGACATAGTTGAAGTTTTATTACGACATGTTAGTCGCGAGACATTAAATGATTTTATTAATGCTAAAACGTATTCCAGTGGTAGCACATCGCTACATGTTGCAGCTAAAAATGGCTTCATAGAGATTATAAAAATCTTATTAAATTATGGAGCCATTTACAACATTAATGACAAAGAAGGTAAACCACCAGTTGATGTTTCAGAAAATATGATCATTACTAACTTACTTAATTTACTTAAAGAACTTTTTCAAGATGCGAGAAATGGCAAGGTTGAAGCTCTCAGTAAGTTAAAAATCATAAAACCCGATGAGTTTATAATTGTAACAAAAGCTCGTGATAATCAAGAAAATACATTGCTACAAGTAGCCATAGCAAACGGACACAAAAACGTTGCAAGGAAAATATTGGAAATGTTAAAAAGCCAGATGAAAATGTAACGTCATTACATTGATTACGTTATTTCTGTTGCAAAAACCTGAAAATATTTCTTTTGCAGTAGATTTTGCACGAAAAATCACTGGAATTTTAGTTTATTATTCTTTTATGATTATATTTTATTATAAGCAATATTTGTTAGAATGAAGTAATTACTAGATTAAGGAAAGAAGTTACAGCATATCACAATAAACTGAAAGACAGTTTTTGTTTAAAAAAATTAAAATTTAACATCTACATTAGGCAACTAAGATAAAAGTAAATGTTTGTATCACTTTAATAAAAATAAGAGATGCGTTATTTTAAATAATTGATAATTAAATTTCGGTTCACACAGTAACTAAAATATTTATTTGATTATCGCTAAGGTGCTTAAATTCATTACATTTTCGTTAAACGATTTGGGTCTATATTTTTTAAATAATTTGCGTATCAATTGATCGTCCACCCTGTGTGTTATTAAAAAAGTATTTAAGCTTGTTAGTGTTGTATGACTTCTATTAGATATTTTTTGCTTATGAAATAATAAAAAAAACATAAACCTTTTTTCCTTTCTTTATTCATTATATGTGTTACGCCAAATTTGTGTAATTGCCGATTTCATGTATTCGGCAAAATTGTGTTTAATTCGTTAAACAAGCAGTAAATAAAACTATTACATTGGGGTGGATATGGTTAGTTTTAGCTAGTTACATCTTTTTTTTGTGACAGAATAGCTTATTTCAAGAATTAAGCAAAATTTTAGTTTTGCCGAATACATGAAAGTGAATGAGTGATTAAAATGGTCTAAAACAAATTGTTTTTTGTTTTTATCTATGATGTTACTTTTTAGGCGTTTTTTCCATAAATGTGTAATGTTTATGTAATAATATTTTTTTTGTTAAATTGTTTTGGTCAGTTATTTTTGGTTTAAACCTGGTGACGATTGTTGGACAGAGTGAATTGTTTTGTAAAATTACCATTTTTAAATGGCGTTGATCTAATGATGAACCAGCATTACGGTATTTTCTTCTGTGTTTCTCATACTTTTAATTTTTTAAACTATCTGTCATTTCATATAAATATACTTAGGTAAAAACAGAAAATAGTTATTAACTTGTCTAACAGTTTATACTTAAAGCTAAAAATATGACTGATTTGTACCTACATATTTACTCGGAAATTTTCGAAGTAATTTTCCTTAAACGCAAATAATTTTTGTAAATCAGAAACTTTAAATGATTTTTAGAATTAATAAGTGCATAACTAAATTACTTCGATAGTTTCTTCTTTAAATTATAAAAACCTACTATAGCTTACTAGATATGCAAGAGCAATTATTTTTACATAATTTTATGCTGCTTTATATTTAGAAAATATCATTCAAAATACTTGCAGATATTTAATATTATGCTTAATGGTTAAGGGCCCCTATAATCAGCATCTAAAACAGTATAGGTCATGTAATATTTTATAATATTACAGTAGTTATAAAAAAATGTAAATAGAGGCGTGTCTCTTTAAAAGGGGATATATTCAATTTTTATTTTCGTTTTACATTTCCTGTAGGATCATATTATTCATATTGAAAAGCATAAGTTCTTCACCTTAAACTAAATTATTAGTTTCATTTGTCTTTCATACACGTTTTTGTATCAGGCTGTTATAAACTCGAGGGGCACCATAAGGTTTTCGGATACGGTAAGAGATATAGAGATTGGTTAAGTTGGAGCAAAGTTGCACATTTTTATGCTTAACAATATTCCGTTTAAAAAATTTGCAGCCGTTCATAAATTTTTCCAAAAAAAAAAACTAAATATTGCCAAACATTTTTTCTTAGTTTGTTTAAAAAGATGTTTTAAAACAAACGTCACATTATCATTGCCATTTTTTTGTTCAATAAATGATGTCATTACATTTAAGATCCGACATTTCGTCTTTAAGCCTCTCTAAAGTACTAATTTTTCTAAGTGGGCCTACTAAACTTCTTGCGGGGAGGGTGTTTGGCATCCTTTGGGGCTTGGGGGTAGCTTGTTAGTGAATTATGATTAAATAAATAAATAATGAGTAGTGATAGAAGAAAATGGATGCATACTTATTTTCAAATGGATATTTTCACGATTATTGGTAAAATAGTAAATGGTGGTTTTTCAGTTCAAAAAGTCGCATAAATGTAATGTGATATATGGTTGGATTTAAAATTAAAATACGAGTTTATTAGGTTTAAACACCACTAAATTTGTTTTAAAAATCGAGATCCAGATTGTGCAATCAGATTTGTTCTATCTCTTTTAGTTTCCGCTATACCCTGCAAGGAGAATGAAAAGGCGCCACCCTATAAACAAAAATATAGATTTTTTTTAAAGAAGTTCATCACTACAATAAAAACTATGGCACAAAAATTAAAACTATATATTCATACAAAATATAAATTTTCAGAAAAGTAAGTTCAGTTTAGAAAAAGACTTAACAGAGTTAATTTTATGGACTTAAATTTCCGAGAGAATATCAGCCACTGATCTCGATGGATTGCTAATGTTATAACCTGCGCGAAACAAATGTTACATTTCATGGGCGAAAAACCGGTTTGTGCGCAAGCCAGCTGAGGGTAAACGCAGCGTCTTGGTTTTCTGTTCGAAGTACGGTAGCTAATGAGCGTCACGGTCAGACCGCGGACGAAGGGTACGGGGTGCCGGTGTTTGTATTTTGCCACGGCTTTTAAGCGCGCATGTTCGTCCACCCATTCATTTGTTTACTGCGCGAGGTCGTAAAAACTCGAAAATGCTTCTTGCCACTGCGGATCTTAATGTAGGTTATCTATGATGTCAGTCCGTATAACATTTGTCAGCGAAAAGAGTGTTAAACAAAGACGAATAAAAATAAATGACTGTAACTTAAGCCTATTAAATAAAACAAGGTTGATGATGGTAGCTTAAAGACGAGAAGGACGGACCTTAAACTTTATGACATCTTTTTATAAAACAGAAAAAGTGGCAATGATTATGTAGCGTTTGTTTAAAAATATCTTCCCATATAAACTAAGAAAAAAATAAAAAATGTTTCGCAAAGATTCATTTTTTTCTGAATAATTTCCTGCAGTGTATTCAAAATTTTAAACTAAATATTCTTAAGCATAAAATTGCGCCAACTTTGACCCAATGTAATCATGCCTGTATGTCTTACGGTCTACGAGATCCTCCCTCGAATTTGTAACACCTTAAAGTGAAAAGTTTCTACATTTCAATGTGAATAATAATATTTTACAAGAAATTGAAAACAAAGATACAATTGAATATATCCACTTTGAAAAGGCACTTCTCAATAAAAACTTGTAAAATATTAAAACTTTGGATGGTTGTTCATTTTTAAATTTATATATTTTACAATTTATTTCTTGTATATCTAGAATTAGGTTAAAATATTCTTTATACTCCATGTAAGATGTATGTCGTATGTTCCTATTTAAAATTAAAACTTGTTTTTAAACACTTATATGCAGGTTTTATTAATGCTAAAAAAGATGACCATGTAAACATTTAGAACTGAAATGTTTCACAAAAATATAAAACAATCAAAATTTAACAAACAAATTGATAAATTAGCAACGAAGCGTACCTACAGTGGGTAAAAGGACGGTATTTTTCGGGACGTCTAAACTCTGGGCACTTATATTGATAATTGATACCTAGTAACTACGGTTACTGACTTTTTAAACCAATGAATTAAAATTTGTATTGTGGTTACTAGAGTTGCTGACTTCTTAAACCAATGTAATACATGTGAGGAATCTTGGTTCTTGGTTTTGGACCGCGTCAAATTAAAATCGTTTACCGCCGTTTGCATGTCCCTCTTCGGTTAACATGACAAGGGTATATAAATTCTTATCTTGGTTCTAGAGCTCATTCAGTTTTTCAACCTCGCCGAGTAAAGATCCCTGAAGATGCCTTGGGTAGTCGATGGCGAAACGTCGGTAAAAGATTTTAATTTGACGCGGTCCAAATCCAAGAACCAAGATTCCTCAGTTGACCAACGCCGTGAAAGCTTCCGTAATATGTCAATGTAATACATTTTTTATTCGGGTATTCGGTGGGATCCGGTAACATGCGATAATGAAATTAATAGGCGTAAACAAGCTTTGACCGAATACAAAAATACGCCTACACTAGAAATGTTTTTAATATGCAAAAAAGTTGAAGCTCAAACAAAACAATTTTTTAAAAGTAAGGCAAGGGAAAGTTGGGTTAATTGGTGCTCCAATTTAAATAAAAACACGCCTTCTTCTACTCTATGGTCGCAAGCAAGGCGAATAACTAGAAAACAAGACCTCCAAAAACCAACAGTCAGTCAATGGCTGGACGAGATTTTTTACAAGGTAGCTCCTCCTTTTGTTTCTCCAATACAACAAAAAAGTCTAAGTAATGCTTCCAATGGTCATTTTTTGTGTAGGAAGTTTACCATAAAAGAATTAAACCGAGCTTTATTAAACACCACTGCTCCTGGATTTGACGATTTACAGTACTGTATGCTTGCTCACCTTCCTCTCAATGCTAAAAACCTATTATTGGAAATTTTAAACCATATCTACCTTTATGGTTTCGAAATAGAAGATTTAAAAAAAGTAATAGTTATTCCTTTAAGGAAACCTAGAAAGGATCCTGAATCTGGAGATTCCTATAGGCCAATTTCCTTACTTTCATGTATACTCAAGGCACTGGAAAGACTTATAAAGTTTCGCCTAGAATACTGGTTAATTAATCAAAGTTTATTGCCAGCTAATCAATTTTCTTATAAAACTGGCTTTGGTGCTCTTGATGCTGTTTCACACATTACCATATAAAAACAAATACACATTACTGTTGATATACCAAATTGTTTTTCAGAAAATGAGTACATAACATCCCTTTTTCTAGATATCAAAGGTGCATACGACTCTGTCGATTTAATTTCAGAATATAAAATGGCCAAATATTTTCTTACACCTCCACATATATGTAATTCAATTGTTATTTTGTACAGGATGGGCCAAATTCGACGCTTTTAATAGGAAACTCATAATGACCCTCATTTGCGAGGCTCAAATTTCAAGCTAAATTTACGAGTGTAAACCGCAATTCGCTATCTTGCGTCGTTTTCTCGCTACAGCGTGTTTCGTAATTTCTTGTGTTTTCTTTTATCCTTTATAACTTTTTATTTTTAATTTTTTTTAACTTTTTAATCAGGTTTTATTAAAACGGTAATATTTAATGTAACAAACAACCATTATTTTTTATATTTTAGTAAACTTAAAATAACCATGGAAAACAAAGCCAGCTCTTAGCTAAAAAGGTTTAATTTAGCTTGTGTTTGTTTTTTATGGCCATCTTTTACTTACATGTATACAAAAAAATAATGGTTGTTTTTTTACATGAAATATTACGTATTAAGAAAACCTGATCAAAATGTTTCTAGGGCAAAATATTAACAAAATAATTTAAAATACTTATAAAATATGAATATTTTTACCCTTATTTGCGTAATTAAATTATTAATAAAAATGGTTAAAGATTTTTTAAAGTAAAACATTATTATTTTTTTCATGGCCTATACTATCTAACCAATATCAGTCATGAAAGACAAAATATGCAATATCTAAAAAACGGCTGAGAAGGAAATATAAAGTGTGACACATTTTTAAAATGGTAAGTTTTTAACCGTTTTAATAGTAAAAAATAGACAGGGTGTTCCATTTAAAATTATATAAATAAGTCAAAAATGTGCCACCCTAGAATAAAACTAAAATCATATTTGCAATCTGCCTAAAAAATGCTGAGAATTGTTTTTACAGAATTAAAAAATAATTAAAAATAAAAAAGGTATAAAGGATTGAAGAAAACGCAAGAAATTAGGAAACACGCTTTAGCGAGTAAACGACGCAAGATAGCGATTTGCGGATTTTACTAGTAAATTTGGCTTGACATTTGAGCCTCACAAAGGGGGACAGTTTTTTTGTAAAAAAGTATGCAGATGATTTTTGTATTTATACACAAAATAAAAATTATGACAAAAGTTTGACTCTATTGTCTGAAGCTTTTGATAAGGTTTTAAAATGGTTTTGTGAAAATGGTTTCGAAATTTCTTCTGAAAAATCCATCTTTTGTATCTTTACTCGCCACCACACTCCTAATATTACCCATATTAATTTACACAATAAATTAATACCTGTTAAGAAAAAGGTAAAGTACTTAGGTATTGTCTTGGATAAAATACTAACTTGGAAACAACATATCAGTCAACTTACAATCAAATGTGACAAAGGTCTTAATTTCTCAGGATCTGTTTCCAAAACTTGGTGGGGATGTAACGTACATGCGTCCTTGGTATTTTATAAATCATATATTAGATCAGTATTAGATTATGTTAGCTTTCTTTATGGCTTTGCTTGTAACACTTACTTGAAGAAACTAGATCGTATGCAGTATATCCTCTTTAGTAGAAGACATCCTGGTTGAAGCTCTGGAAGCCTCCCTTGTGTTCATGCTGGAAGGCATTAGCAAATTAGTTTTTACTTAAACAAGCCTTCCCAAAAACTAAATTATTTTCTAACATCTCATTTTAAATACAAATCATTTAACAAACAAATATTGGCTACATAAAAACTCCACCTCACCTCTGCGAGGCTTTTCGAAACTTTAATACAACTCTCTTAATCTGATTAAACCTTTTAACCATACCGACTATAAATATCATAGCTCTTTTCAAGACATAATTTTAAATTTCCTCCCTTAAAGTCAAATTTTCTTGCTAAACGAATTCGTCTCAGTGGTTCAAACCGTATTCGAAAATGACAATATAAATATGAGAATCAAGAAAATGTAGGTTTTCAAAGTGTTGCGTCATAGCCCAATAAATTTTTAGGGTATGACTATGATTTCTATTTTTTAAGGTTAATATGTATAGTCAAGACCATATTTATTTCATTCTGAAAGCGATGCCGCCAAGTACACAAAAAATGATAAAGTAAACAAACCTTTCGAAAGCACGTAGCCTCTGACAGAGCCTGATTACATATCTTTTAGATAAATAAATAAAAATATTGCGAAAACACGTACCACGTACTTAAAAACATTCTCTTATTTCGTCTCTGGCGTACCATCGTCGTCGGGTTGAATATTTTTTGCTGCAATAAATCATTGTTTACAAAAGGGTTTATTTGCTTTATCATTTTTGTGTACTTGGCGGCATCGCTTTTAGAATGAAATAAATATGGGTCTAACTATACTTTAGTTTACACCCAATATAAACATTTTTCACTTGCCATGTAAAAAGTTTACAAGAAATGACCGAAACAACGTTTTTAAAGAGTAAAGGCGAATTTTTTATTGTCAACGGTTCAAAACATTTTAAAAACATAAAATGAAATGGCAATATAAATAAATATAAGAGTTAGATAGAGATAGGTATTCAAATGTTTTTAAAATGTTTTGAACCGTTGATAATAAAAAATTCGCCTTAAGATGCATACTTCTGCCCGACAGAGATAAGTATATTGTTTTTAAACCATTGCCCGGGATGTATTCAAACACGGTTAAATACGTGACGTACATGACGTCACCGTTTAGCAAGAAAATGTAATGTTTTTAAAATGTTTTGAACCGTATTAACAACAAAAAATGGCTTTAGTGACAACAATGCTGTTAATGCCGCTATTTTAAACTCCGAAACCTCTCAATTTAATGATTACATTCAAATATATACAGACGCCTCCAAAAGTGCAGATGGTATTGGAGCTGGTGTTTATATTACACAACTAAATATTAAAATTAAACTTAAACTAAATAATAACTTTGGCATTTTTACATGTGAAGCCATAGCAATCTGCGAGGCTCTTAAATTTATACTTGACTGTAACAATCACCCCTTTGTAATATTGTCGGACTCTATGTCCGTGCTTAAAGCCTTACAGAAAATATATCCCATATTATTGGATTGTCTTTATAGTGATAAAGACAATCCAATAATATGGGAAATAAGAAAATTGCTGCGCAGAATTACACTGCGTCGCAAGCAAGTTACTTTCATATGGGTTAAAGCCCATACAGGATTGAAATATAATGAACTAGTAGACTCAATAGCTAAAGATAGCATTACTAATGGTATATACGCTAAACACACTCTCACCTTAAGTGACGCATACAATATTGCAAAAACAAATATAAATAATAAATGGAATGTAAGATGGAAGGAATATTGTAGAAATAAACACACAAGACACACACAAGATATACTCAGCTTGTTACTGATATCCCACGAAGTTACTGGCATAAAAACCTAAATGTCTCTAGAAAATACATGACAACAATAATACGCATGAAACCAGGACATGCTTGTTATCCAACAAATATCTACAAGATCAAAATATTACCCTCTGACCAATGTAATACATGTAATAATAAATGTGATCTAGATCACATATTTCTTTAATGTAAAAAGTACCTAGCCGAGATCAACACCCTATCTAATGTTTAATCAAAGAGTGTAAAGCCGTCTGCCCCTTTAACATCCCTAATCTTTTAGCCCTAGAGAGCACAAAGGTAAATAATGCACTGATGTCTTGTCTAAAAAGAATAAATTTAAAATTATAAGTTACATTTATTTTAAAATTGTTGTGATATACATTGTTAGTCTGTAGGTTTGGTTTTTCCCATTTTTATCCTTTGTGGTTTCCCTTACTTGGTGGTCCTTTCTTTGTGTTAGAAAAAAAGTCGCATTGATAGACCCCAGTGGCGTGAAGTGTGTGTTCCTGTCTTATATGTGATAGGCTTTTACTTTATTCTCATTGTTATTATAGCTATATGAATAAAAATATAAATTTCTAGGCTCCTTTTTGTAAGTAATACTTTGTGACTGGCTAAATGGCTAACCAGCCAAGGGCAAAAAAAAGTGACCAAAGTACTTATAACAAGATGTGGTTACACTTGAAAATTAGGAAGGTTACCTCAAAATTAAAGGCGAATTCTGTCCATATTGTAAAAAACAACTTTATAGTCTGATTTTAAACTTACCACAATTTCCTCATGGTAAGTTATTGGCTTTAAAAAATGAAATAAATTTGTTATTTTTAAGATGTGTTTATTAAACTTAAAAAAGTTTTTAACAAATTAAAATATATCACAACTTATTTCGTATAAAGTAAAAGTCTCCAGATGCCATGTTTAAAAAAAATCTTTGTGCAGTACATGAGTCTTAACATTAAACTTACATAAAAATAATACAATTTTAAATACTGAAATATTAACTAATAAGGAACTTTAAATTTAAAATGTTTTGAAAAATGTATATTAATGTAAACACAATGGGTATCATAGTCTTTAAAATAAACTATTTTTAAAATAAAGGTTAAAGCTAAAATAAATAATACAACTAACAAATTAGCAAAACGAATAAATGATATTCTTTACTATCAGCAAAAGAAAGGTAATAAAGTAGGAAACATTTTGTATATTTTACTGGAAAAAGGAATACCAAAATATTTATTTTCTATTATTTTCAATATAAAATTAATAATTTTTATTAAAATATCAAGGGTACTAAGAAGATAATACTGTAACTATTATAGAGGGAAAGTAAATAGGTAACAAGATTTTAAAATTATAGTACGGAAGCAGGTTAGCATTTTGTTGAGAATGTAATACCGAATTACATTTGAAAGCAAGTATAGAATGACTTGTTTACATGCAAAGCTACCTTCTGCACTAGCACTAATAATATAAAATATGTCTTATTAAATGCAAAACTTAGTCCTTTCTTAGATTCAGGAGTACTAAAACTTCCCAAAAACACCGATGGTATACTGAACATTTAATTGTATAATTTTGAGAATATTAAATGAAAATAATATGTATTGTACTCCAAAAAATACAAAAACAAATCGTTTGCTTTATTTTTGGTACTTTACCAATATTTTGTGATATTACAGCGTTATCATTTGTCGTTTTACTTTTACTCTAAATAAAATAATGAATCATGCTAGAGTGAGATGTATTATAATTGTGTTATCTATAAAAATTGTGTGATCTATTATATAAAATTGGAAAAAATGTTATATCTAGTAATTTGACGGGTTTGGTTTTTTTTTTAAACGTGCTATAAAAAACTAAACTGTACTAAATACAAACATATACTTGCTATACTTATTTCCTTTATTTTCTTTATTGGGCTTTTTATTTTTTTATTTATTAAAACGTTTGCCAAAACTTGTATAAATAATACAGGGTGTTCCAGCTCTATTTATACACGAAATAACTTTGCCGCTGTACAAGATACAAAAATAAACTTAAAATAAAAAATGTTTATTTGTAGACACTCCATTTATTAACAGTACCAGTTAATATAGAAGGTGTCTCAAAAACATAATTTTCATAGTCAAGTTTTTTTTTATGAAACATCCTTTATATTTTAACATATTTTTACGGTGTATTAAATTCTACATCGAAAATGTATAACACACTAAAAGTCAATTATTGCTGGTTTTTTAGATATCAGCATAATACTGATATACTCATTAACGATAAAACGTAAAGAAAGAAAATAATATTTCTTAAATAGTTCTGCCACTGTTAGAGTGAGAAATAATATAATATATATCATTACTTACATTTCATTGTAAGTATTTTACATACATAAATATGTATTTTTACTTACCTAACCTAAAGACCAGCCATAATTAAGGATTTCTGTTTTTTTAGTTCAATTAAGTAAATATGTGTCTTAAATAAACTGAATTGCTGACATACCTATTAGTAGGTCTTACAATGGAAGGTATTATAATGAATTACATGTTATCATATTATTTGTCACCTTGACAGGGAGACTTTTTATTTAAAGTTTATTTTTGTATCTTGTGCAGGGGAAAAGTTATTTCGTGTATAAATCGAGGTGGAACACCCTGTATAATCCATGTAATTTATACTACTTGTTAGGTACAGGTTTTGCAAATTTGTTAAATAGAAATTACCAGTTTTCTAATAAATAATAAATATGACGTTTAGCCTACACAGATAAAATCGGATGCACTTGTGTTTTTTTTTAATATTGTAAAAAAAACAATTTCTAACACACCTATAAATATATAATTCTAATGATATCACAAAAATAATTTTTAAACTTATGTAAAGTTAACTGACTAGTATAAATTATATGAATAAAAAATCCATCAAAACAAAACTTTCACCAAATTTAGTTCATATCTTAAGGACTCAATTCACTTCTACAGTGTGTCTGATAAAGTTGGAACCATTTGGAAAACTTTTTATTATTTATTTTATGAAAAAGTTATTCTTTATAGAAAGTTCTGCATAGTCTAAAACTCAATATGCCATTATCAAATTTTAGTTTTTTAATTCTTATACGAAATATGTCAAAACATATAATTTTTGCTCAAGAGTAAAGTACTTTTATTTGTAATAATATCAAAAATTTTTATAAAAAAGTTGTTCAGTATTAAAAAATATGAACAAAAATATGCAATTACAGCAATTTAGCATAAAAATTTAATCCGTATAAATTTTTTTTTGGCTGGATCCAATTTAACGTAATTTAGGAGTAACTGGCGTAAAATATTATTTGACAAAGAATGTCAGAATAAGTTAGTATTTGTAAAATTGCAATAAAAATGGGAAATTTCCTAAGTAGTGAGAAAAAATCGTAAATAATCACCAAATCTGAATTATCATGCTAAATTGCTGTAATTGCATATTTGTACATGTTTTTTAATTATGAACAACTTTTTTTAATAGCACTTTTTGATTTTGTCAAAAATAAAGGTACTTTACTCTTGAGCAAGATTTGTATTTTTTGACATATCTCGTATAAGATTAAAAATGAAAATTTGGTAATTGCATATTGAGTTTTAGAAATTTTTTTTTTCTAAAATGAATAATTAAAAAGTTTTCCATATGGTTCCAACTTTATTAGACCCACTGTATAATATTTAGACAAATAATATAGTTTGTGGTGTCTAGTAAATTAAAAATACTAAGATTTATTCTCATAAGGTGTTCCAAATTTGAGCCTCATCATTTGGTTCTCGAAACTGTAAACTTACAAAAGGTCAGTTTATAGAAAGGGTTGTTACACAGCCAATATTCATGTCAGTTAACAGAAATACGATAATAAATACCACAGAAATCAGTTTGGAGCTCTAGTAGTCTATTTTTTTAATATACAATAATAAGCAATAATTGATATTATCAACTGATACGACAATCAAGTGTCAGTTTTATTGTTTCCTGACATTAAATTTGAGAAGGTACTTGAAAACCAATTTAACTACGTATATGTATATTTAATATACATATTATATCAATCAATAAATCCATAATTTTTTAAAATTTCCATAGCTTATGTCACATTTTTTTAAAAGAGGGAAGGTTGAGTTTTAAGATCTAGAAAAAATATACATGGTGTTCCATTTAAAATAAAAAAGTTGCCCTATATCGGAAAATCGGCCATTTTGTTTCTGTGTTAACTAAATGTCACAACCAAATAGCGAGGATATGATAACAAACTTTAAAAAATCTAAGGCCTTCTGCGAAAATCGCAACTTGATATTATTATTTGTTCTAAAGTTATTCGCGATCGAAATGGGTCCAAAATTTAGTCGGACACCCTATATTAAGTATAATTATAACCTAACCTGATATATGATGTAAATAAATTTACAGTTTGTTACGGACATGACATTCAACAAGGACTGGACATGGCAAAATTTATGACCTTGATTTAACCTTTTTTGTTTCTCTTACATCTTCCAGATTCCAGTGGTGAAGTTCCAATTTGGTACACCAATTATAGCACTCAAATAAATAAATAAATACTGGCTCACCTATTCATTCAAACATTTTACAAAGTATGTCTTTTAAAAATATTTTTTATATTATACACATGATACATTCTCTAAACATTTGGTTAGGTAATTTTACGTGTAAATCAAGCACTTAGCATCCTATTGGAAAAATGTATTATAAATTTCCTAAAAAATTATTCCTAAAAAATACTTAAGGAGAAAAATACTGTCATATTTGAATAAAATTATAATAATGTAGCTTATCAATTTTAAATCAAGTTACATATACAGGATGTCCCAACTCTATATAATGAAATAACTATGCCCTATCTAGATATAAAAATAAACTTAAAATAAATACATGTTTACTCGGAAACACGCTTTTTACTGACAGTACTAGTTTATATACAAGGTGTCTAGAAAACATAATTTTCATTGTTAAGAAGGGTTTCTTTTTTAATGGAACATCCTGTATATTTTAACAAATATGAAGTCTGTATTAAATTCTACATCAAAAATGTATAACAATTATTGCTGGTTTTTGAGATATCAGCAGCATGCTGGTATACTCATTAACGATTAAAAGTGAAGAAAGAAAATAATATTTTGATTTTAATTATTTTTAAATAATTCACAAGTCACTCTCAGAGTGACAAACAATATAATAACACGTAATTAATTTCCTTCCATTGTAAGAACTAATAATAGGTATGTCAGCAATTTAGTTTATTTTAGACACATACTTTACTTAACTGCGCTAAAAAAACATCAATGTCAATAATAGCTGGTTTTTAGGTTACTACCTAGGACTTACCTATTAAAGTTCTTACAATGAAAGGTAATTAATTATATGTTTTATCACTTTGACAGTGAACAAAACAACATTATTTAAAAATAATTAAAACCAAAATAGTATCTTTCTTCACTTTTAATAATTGATGAGTATAACAGCATATTGTTGATATCTTCAAAATCAGCAATAATTGACGTATAGTGTGTTTTTATTTTTTATGTAGAATTTAATACCGAGTTAAAATTTGTTAAAATATGCAGGGTGTTAAAAACCTTGTTGACAATAAAAATTATGTTTTTGAGACACCTCATATATTAACCGGTACTGCCAAGAAAAAGAGTGTATTCAAATAAACATTTCTTATTTTAGGTTAATTTTTGTACAAAGGCGGAGTTTGTTCGTGTATAAATAAAGTTGGAACACCCTGTATACAGAACAACATTTATGAATTGGTTATTACTATCAGCAATTTTAGGCGTTCAACCAATTATAACCGCGGTAATAATTGTTGACAACTTTGACGTATAATACATTGTTTAAACGTCAACATAACCGATTGGTAAATACCGTTTTAGAATTGGTTCTTCGCCTAAAATTGATGTATGTTAAGTGTTACCAAAATTATGACATTATTATATTGACATTAAATTGTTTCTCTAAAAAGAACTACGCATTAAGTTAGACCTCTCAATTTCAATTCTGTATATTGGATAGTTACCCCCGTACTTTTTAATAAAATTGCTTTATTTTTTAAAACCAAATTATTTAACAATCACTAGTAGGGGAGCCCACGATGCTAAATGGGTTTTTACTCGAGCGTCATAGAGACCTATTGGATAGCAAAGCTTAGATGATAGGAAGAAAAATGTTATATATATATATATATATGCTCATATTTGGTGGAGGTACTTAACCGGGTACAAGGTATCCTCTGGTATACTAATCTGCCGCGCTGTAGTAAATCCCGAAATCCTCTCTTGGGCTCCCCTACCACACCGTGAGGCACATTTTATGAATATAACGTATATGTATAATAAAATTCTTTAATTTGCATTACCATTTATGGTAGGGGAGCCCCAGAGAAGATTCCGGGATTTACTACAGCGCGGCAGATTATTATACCGGAGGATACCTTGTACCCAGTTAAGTATGAGCTCCGTATACAGGGCCGATCATAAAAACAAAAATATATCCATCAGAAATTGTCGAGCAAGTTAGATTAAGATAGGGTGAGTTAATTACATACTAAACAGTGTATATTCCACTAGCCTGACAATTAAAGAGTGACGTAAAGAAAGCGGAGGGCTACAAAGTTGTAAAAAAACGTCATTTTGACATTTTCGAGCGTGGCTATATTTTTTTATGTTGAAGAAAATAATTCAAGGGTAACGAAGAATATATAATCCGATAAGATCTGAACAATTTCCACAAGCCGAAATAATAACAGAATTTTTTGACATATTTAAAAATCTATTGCTGCTTCCCCCACTGATGAAAAGGTATACATTATATTAAAAAAATTCTTCTTATCATATAAGCTTTGCAACCCAATAGGTCTCGACGCTCAAGTAAATCCCCATTTAGCATCGTCGGCTCCCCTACTATAATTATTCTTGATAGTTTTAAATATTAACTGTCTTTCCGAATCCAGGAATTTATTATCCTAAAATTGTTATTTGTACTAACCAAAATTTTCTTGAAGTCTTTTTATTTGGCAACACTTAATATCTGCATTGCTTATATATTCAAGACACTACAAATTTGGCGCAACTGCTGAAAACGCGCTTCGAGTCCATGTACTTCTTATTTGCTATTATCAATATGTTTCTGTTAGAGCATATTCTAACACGGTAAAAAAATCAATTCATACGACGTCATTGGTCGATTAGTAAAAGTAACAAAGTCTTTCCAAAATTTTGACATTGCTTGACATGCTAAATAAAAACAAGAATATGAATTTTAATGAACTTTTGTTGTATAAGTCGCGTTTTTCTGATGATAATTTATATTTTAATTCGGTTTTATTAAATCCAATGCATTGGACAATATGTTCAGGCCAGATCAAACTTGAAGCGACCGTTTCAGCGCCAGTTCGGGAGGGGCGCAAATTGAAGGTAAAAAGAAAAAAACTTTGCTGTTCTGAAATTGTTTGTTAAATCCAAATTATACACGTGAAGGGGCGAAAAATGAAGGAAAAAGCGGAAATTTGAGTGTTTTTATTGTTGGTATTAACTTTTTATTTATAGTCCTTGGGCCAGTTATGAAATCAACCTCATGATAAGAACACTTTTGACGAGTCTACCACGAATATTCATACCGCCGTATAAGGAAGCGACGCTTGAACCCAGCCTGTCAATGTCAAATGTTTCGGGTGTCGGACTGAGCGAAGGCGTTACTTTTTTGTTGAACAAGTTCACCACAATGTTTTACATGCAATTTTTAACATTGTGCCAAAAATCGTAAGGGTTACAGTTATAAATTTTGTTTAGATAAGTGATTAAACCACATGTGCTGTTTAACCGCGAATAAATTTCTGTCATCCAAACTATTTGTCAAAATTGAAAGAAAATGTCAAACTTTATTATCAGAAAAATTCTACAAGGCTTTAATGTAAGTTTTTCAGGAAATAATCTAGCCATATACTACTCGACCTACAAATTTCAATCGATTAAACTACCCAAATATTTTTTGTAAGATTGATTTAGGAAATAGTTTTAGGGACAATAATTTTTAAAAACCCTGGATGTCTTGAGTTTTTAATTTCAAAATAAAACCCCTCGACGGCTGTGCGGTCTCGTGTTTTTATTAAATTATTGTACATTCAACTATTTTCCAAGAAATTCTTACTCAAAATATTGTTGTGTAGTTTAATCGATTAAATTTATAGGTCTTGTGATATAATATATGATAATTGCATAGTAGAAATCGAAAATTGCACTGTCATGTTTTTAATTGTTGAATTTGACAACCACATCCTAACAACAGCTTTATTTATATAATATGTCAGTTTGGTATTTTAAACATTTTGCAAACATTTATGTATAGAAAATTTTAAGATTGGGTTTTGTTGTATGTTAAATAAATTGTTTAGAAAATTATTATTCCTTCATTTGACAGTTTCACTAAATTACACTCGTGCATCAAAATATTCAGATAATTTTGCTTTCAAGTGTAGTGCCTTTTAGAAACTTCTATCGTTCATTTTCACATTTTGGCGAAAGAGCGGCCCTTCGGTGTCGTGTGTGAAAATGCACTCTAGTAGTTTATAGGCAATACGCTTTCAAGCAAAATTATCGATAATTTTCATGCACTTGTGTAATTATCCCCGATAATTTCTGAGTTTATAATGGTAAATTTAATAAACAGACATTATGTGTAAAAAAGCGCATCTAAGTATTTTTATATTTCACCTCTTTTAACATATTGGTTACTCATATTACCCTCCCAAAAATAAATTGCTTTTTATAATTTCCTTTATATTTCCAATTCATATTCCTATTTTTTTATAAAAAAAGGAAAAAATATTTTATAAAAATTTAGCTCTGTGATATTCTGATAATTTGTGGTTCTGTTAACAATCTAAAGAATTTTATTACAAATTGTCTACTTGTCGTGTTCATTACTTTGTGTGCATCGCGCCAAACAACCAAAACTAAAATTATTCATGAGATCCCAAAACAAGTATAAGATTTTCTAAAATCATCTATTCCAAAATTTCCAACGACAAATACCTATGTAGAATTGTAGGTAAGGGTAGTTTCTTGATTTTATTTAAGAGTCTATCCGATCCTATTTGGTTTCTTATCACTATCCTACAATTCTCCCTAAGGTTAAGAGGGTTAGTTTTGACGTGGGCTATGAAGTCGTAGGTTTCATCGTTCGGACCTTTTCTCAGTTTTTTGGATCGTGAGTTGTGTGCCTCAACTAAAAATAATTGATATGTGAAAAAAATTGTTGATGAAATTCTATCAGCGTTGAATTCACGGAGTGGCCCAGAGGGGACATTCTCGACTGAACGCCACTAAAACGTTCTTATTGCATGTTTTGGAATAAATAGATCTCATATGACAAATACTCAATTTTCTTTTTTTATTATTATTATAAGACATACTATATTCAATTTAAACACGGAATAATTTATACTTACATCAAACCCCGCATATACAGCGGCTTTGCATAATTCCAAAGTACCATACCGTTGGGATACACTCAGGACGTCCCAACAAACTCTTTCGTCACGTATATTTACATCTGCCCCATGTTTTATTAACGTCATAGCAGCATGATTGTTTCCTATAAAAATTTGATCACCTAAATCTTTTAAGTATATTTTGCTATTTAAATATTAAATTATTATATGAAAATTAAAACGGGGAACACTTTAAAATATGCAGTAAACCAAGTCAGTAAAATTTAACAAGTAATGAAGCACCAACATAACAATTTATCTTCTAAAAACGTTTTAAATATATATTTTTTATTTATTAAAACATAAACATACTGATCGGCTAAACTTGATCTTTAGATAGGACTCCTGTGTGAAGATAAGTGATATAAATAAGGAATATGTAAGTGAAAAGGAAATAAAGCTTAACATTGCTTTATTCTTGTTCTCTCACTTTTAATTCAATTGGTTTAAAATTTGTCATTAGAAGATATAAATGTTAGTTTTTATTGGCCTTGAAATCTCAAAAGTTGGGCCATAGGTTTATTTGAACTTTTCTTCTTAAAATCATCTTAGGCTTTACACTCTCAAAGATCAGCATCTTATTTTGAAATATCCTGTAATGTTTAAACCTGGTCATACAGAAAGTGTTTTTTTTAATCCAGATGCCTCAAAAACGGCCGCTCAAATCAACTTTTACCACATATACCTTTTTTATGTAAAATATGTTGAACAGGAATTTTTACTTAAAAGTTATATACAAAGTGGCACAAAAAATCTCATTTTTATTTGTACAAGATACCGCAGGTCGGCCAGGCGCCATCTAAGGTTTACAACAAAACTGATTGCTGATCCTAATATTTCACCTTTCAAAACCCCTTCAAAATTGTGACAGTACACTTAATATTAACAAAGCTTTAAACAATTAAAACCATAATAAATTTTTGACACCCTTTCTCCGAAATCGTCCACTTTTGGACTAAAATAAGTTGGGTTAGATTGTCTTATTTTATCCTTAGAAATCTGTGTTAGCACCCTGTATATAAATTTACTTTGGGTTAAACTTAGTTCTCGTCACCATAATATCTAGTACTTGACTTCATACAAGCCTTTGATCAACTGTCAAAAAAATAAAAAAAGTAAATAAGCAAAGAAGAATATTTTAAGAGTCAAAATTATATAAATCAGATAACAAAAAATAAAAAATATATACCACAAATTCACTTCTTAAAACTCATTTAAATCATCAAATCAACCATGAAATTTGTAGTAATAAGTGCTGAATCACCCTGTAAAATAAATTTATATCTTACCTAATACAATAGCATGAAGGAGAACAGTTCCTTGGTAACAAGAAGCATTCATATTCGCCCCGCTATTGACAAGTATGTCAATAAGTCGACTAACGTTACTCTCTGACCTCACGTCCTGACTACAAACATGGAGTGCTGTTCTTCCATCAATAGGATTCTGTACATTAACATCGGCTCCCTCAAATATTAAATATCTGTAAGAAAATGAAAAGAGACATTTTATGCATAGTCCAAATAAGCATACACACGGTCATTCAGGTCTTTGATCATACCTGAACTGAAAGGGAGTTCGCGAGTATGTGCGGAAGTGTGTATACTGGACTGACAGGTAGTAAAAATGTAAACATGTGATTTATAAAACCTGTAGTACGGGCAGCGTTTTAATAAGTATTAAAAAACTTAATTTTAATGTGGGCATTTACAGACTTTGTAACTATGGTGGTATCTTATTAATAGCTATTATTTTGTTCTCTGAAAAATATATGAAAAATCATATAGTAGTTTTTTTTAATGCTTGCCGTTAGGTTTTTCAAACCTCATTTTCTCACAGTACTTACTTAAGAATTAAAGTATTTTTCTAGAACATGCAATCATAATTGGTGTGAAACCATTGGAATCCCTTCCATTTATCATAGCTCCCGCATCTATTAGTGCCCTTACTACATCTAAATTGTTTTGAGTTATAGCTTTATGAAGTAGATAATGTGATGGTATTATCCTAGCGCTGTGACGGAGAAGGATTTTAACCTAAAAATGCAATTTTTAAAGGTTTTTTATTTATTATAATTATACACGTCGTGCCAGCCCAATGCTTTCAATTGAGTTTTAGTGTGTTGAACAACAGCAGGTAGAGATTAGACAAAAAACTCCTTCAAGTAAACATTTCCTGCTAGCATCAATCGGGGTTTGTTGTTGCTTTAGACCGTCTCCATTCCATGCATTGGTAAAATTGCTGATGTAAGTTTTGAAGTGACACGACTTGTATAAATCTATATTATAAGGGGGGTAAGCTTTTTATTATAAACTTAAAAGATAAATTTTTATTATTTTACATAAAGAATAGCATTCACCAACAATTCTACATGCATTTAAAAATATATCTTAATAACAATAAGATAATAACTCACAACAGAAGAATTTCCATTGTACACAGCCAGATCCAAAGGTGATATTTCTCCAGGTTCCTCATTATTTACCAACGATCCGGCCTCACAGAGAATTCTGACAGCCTCTTCATCACCTTGCCTCACAGCCCAGTTTAATGCTGTTCTGTCTTCAGAATCTAATGCATTAACATTACACCCTAAAATGTAGCAAAAAATCCCACTATAATAAGAAAAAACAATGTATGCTTGTAGATGAACAAACTCTTGACAATTCTTAAACTGGAAAAGTATACAAGGTATCTCATTTAAAATTTGACAAAAGATATATATCAAAAATGCGTCATTAGAAAAAATTAAAAGGTATCTCGACAATCTGCATAAGAAATTGCTTTAAAATTGTTTTTTAAATACTTATACTTTACGACCCAAGATAACGAATTGCGATTTTACCAGTAAGTTTAGCTTGTAATTTGAGCCTTACAAACTGAAGTCAGTTTTTGCGTAAAATATACAGAAACATGAGTTACTTAGAAGAAACATTAAATGATTTCTATGTTTTTTTTTTTTAGAAAAATTAAAACATTCTAAACTTCTAAAAGTGATCTCTGTTAGTCTGCAAAAAGCTGAATTTGCAAGCTTTCTTGGCACTCTTTATAAAGTTTGTTTACAGTCGGCAAGTTCTTTCTGCAACTTGCAAGAAACTTGTGGTATGCATGCGCAGTACGCAAACAGCTGATTTTTGGTAGCGTATTCTGCAACTTTATTGCGACTTGCCACTTTACCAGTTGGACCGATTTTTCTCGTTTCAGAAAAATTTGGTTATTTGAGTGGTACCAACCCCACCCAAAGTTACTAGTTGAGTGACGCATCAAATTACATTTGTTTTGTTGTTTATGTTTATAAACAGTAGTGCTTGTTGTACACTTTTCATTTAAATACCACCTTCTTCTTTTTTCTTGAATTTTCATCCCCCAGGATGGTAGCGGCAGCAATATTGAGGCAAATTGTAGCCGCGGTGGCTCTTTCGTTCGATTTGTTTCATTTTTAACAGCTATTCTAAATACCGGTCAATAGCTAGGTTAGGTTTTAACTTTATTTTCACATTTTTGCACGTTGGTACCTTGCCCTATTTTTGCAATATTAAAAAGCGAATTGCCGACTTTAAAACGAAACTGCAATGATTTTGCAGTAAGTTTATTGTTGAAAGAAAGTTGCTGCAACAAAATTGCAGAAAGAACTTGCCAACTGTAAAACGGACTTAACATTTAGGCAATGTTGCTTTATAGTTGTGATTTAGTACTGTAAGAACATACCTGCTTCTATTAGTAATCGTAACATAGAGTGATGACCCATTTTAGCTGCTATATGTAATGGTGTCTGTCTATGACGACCTAAAAATACCATCATCCTGGTCATGCATATCAAAAATGTTGTTTAATTATAACATTAACAATGGATAAATTGAGGCGGTCTCAGCTGCTTTGCCAATGCCAAAGTTGTCAAATCAAAATCATCCTGTTGGTTTATTTTGACAATTTAGATACTTGTGACACCCAGCGGCAAAGCGGCTGAGACCGCCTGAATGCGTCCGATGTTAACCTACAGCGGTCAAAATATTGATAAAAGTGCCGCAGTTAAAAATAATTTTTCTATATCTCGTTCTTACCGGCAAAAACATTTACACTAACGTTGTTTCTAATTAGAAACCGGACCATATTAATATCTCCCATTGAGACCGCCTTGTGAAGACAATTATAACCATTAGAATCACTTTGGTTAATACTCAGCTCTCTTCCAAAATTATCAATCAGATATTCCATTACTTCTACAGATCCTAAAATAAGAACACAAATTCTTACATAACAAAGTAATAGGTATATTAATACTATTTTTATTTAAAATATTGCACAAAATAAAACAACACAATTTAACTATTTACAATATAAAGATATTATTTAGAGTCCGACCGAAACTGGTTTTTCGGCCGAAACCGAATGTTGTCAAGTATAAAATATCTTTAAATACTAAAATTTGGGGCATTTTTCCCATTAATTTGTATTAATTAGGGACATTAAATGAAATCACTGTATGTAGGTTGCTAAAGAGCTATCCGAACGTCGCACGACAAACCGTTGCCGAGAAAAGTTAGGCGAGAGCGCACGACAACTTCCGAATTGGGTTTCGGTTTCCACAAAAGTTTCGGCCAATTATGGCCAAAACTGCCGCCGAAACTTGGCCGTTGGCCGAAATTGACCGAAACCGAAATTTCGGTAGGACACTAGATATTATTTTGTAAGCATTTAAGACAACTAAAATGTTAAACAAAAAAATCTGTACCTGAGGTGACGGCATAATGTAATACACTCTGCCCATGCTGGTCCAGCCTACTTAAATCTCGTTCTGGAGATTCTAGTAGAACAGCTGTCCTATTTAAAATATTGGCATACCATCTGTAAAGATCTACAGTACTATCTTCAAGTGGTTCAGGCTCTACAAATATACCTACAGGTTTAGTTAATTATCTTTTATGGTCACAGCAAAAATACATTTTTATTATTAAATTTAAAAAAAAAGAATAAAATAAGCCAATTTAAAGTTAATGTATAAAGGGTTTACCAATAAGAATAATAAATGTTGGTTTTTGAGGCCTCAAAAGCGTTACAAAGTTTATTATTTTATTTTATTTTTATTAAAACAGGGATTTGCTTCGAGCCACATTAGGAGCATTATGAAATGTTTATGGTCTTCATATTAAGTCTAACCAACTAGATTTGCGAAATTTAAATATATTGGTTTCAAATCTTAAATGTCATACAATAAGCTACATACAGTGTGTCTAATTAAGTTTTTACTGTATGGAAAAGTTTTTATTATTAATTTTACAAAAAAAAGTTATTAAAAAAAAAAGTTCGGCATAGTCTAAAACCCAAAATACAATAATCCGATATTCTTTTTTTTCAGTGGTTTACTTAGGAGGTATTTAAAAAAAAATGCTCATAAGTAAAGTACCTTTATTTTTTACAATATTAAAATTTTTATAAAGAAAAGATGTCTGGGATTCAACATAACTTTTCATTCATTCTGCAATGACATACATACATTCAGGGTGTCCAGTAACTCAACCGACAAACTTTATGGGGCGATTCTACAATGGATAATAAGAAAAACTTCATATAAACATATGTCCTAAACGTCTTAGTTTTGGTTAGTTCTGGTTAGTAAGTAGTAGTAAAAATAAAAGGTTTTTTTTAATATTTAACACACCGTAGTTAAAAAACCAAGACATTTAGGACATATGTTTATATGAAGTTTTTGTCTTATTTTCCGTTGTAGGATCGTCCCGTAAAGTTTGTCGGTTGAATTACTGGACACCCTGTATGTATGTAGGTAATTTGATTGAAATTGGTGAAAACTTTGATGTTGATTGGTGCCTAAACCGTTGGGTTTATCGACTTTAATAAAGAGTACCTAATTTTTTTAGTTCTTGATTGTCTATAAAATGGCGCCCACAGCTTTGCGATATCTGTCAAAATAAAAAGTTATGGTGTAAATAAATTTTAAGTTTCAGGTGAAGTGCCCTATGGCGGTATTAAAAAAAGTACTTTTATCTTCTAATTTTAGAATCTACAAAGCCCAACTTGTGTGCCAAATATCAACTAGATTGTTTAAAAACAAATGCAATATGGCGAAAAATCAAAAATAAAAATTTAACTTTTAACCCCTTAACTTGGTAACCAAGGAGATTTCGACATTTTGTCAAAGGACTTACTAACATTATTTTTCATTGTAGAATGACCACTTAAAATTTCATAGCACCCTGTATAATCCCATTAATATTAGAGGAAAAACTTTTTTCATTTTCTTCTGCGAAAACGAGCGTTTCTGTTACTTTTTGCTGTTTTAACATAACATGTGTCCAAACCTAAATTCTCACTGTTATAAAAAAATAAAAGTTTTTCCTGTAAAAGTAAAAATAAAAGTAATTTTTATTACTTAACATTTTTTCTTAATACAAATGTTTGATATTCTCAAAAATAATGAGACTTTCCTCTAGTGCAAAATTTATATTTGTAAAGATACTTCGTAAACCACTGAAAAAAATTAATATCAGATGGTTGAATTTTAGGTTTTAGACCATGCAGAACGTTTTACAAAGAGCAACTTTTTTCATAAAATTATTAATAAAAAAATATACAAACAAATACAAGTTTTCCATATGGTGTGAACTTAAGTAGACACACTGTAAAAATACTTCAAGTTCTTCAACTTCAAATAGCTTTATTGTTAAGCCCACCTTTGGCTTTATCTACTTTAAATTTTATTTCATTACAAAACAAAGCGCTATCATTCTTATTGGTAAACCCTTTATATTGTAATTTTTTTTTAGCTTTAAAACTAATTTTCATAAAATATTTTGAGACCCTGTGCGCGTATAGACGTGTTTTTGAGGTGCATGCGACGATAACCGTTAATAGTCTTTTTATGTTGCAGAAGAGAGTGTTGAGATTTATGTATAGGTCTAGAAGCCGGGAATCTTGCAGACCTCTTTTTTGGATGAAAACATCTTAACATTATCATGTATTTTCATAATGGAAACAGTGTGTTTGGTACAAAAGAAATATAGAGATGAAATTTCTGCGGAATTTATTTACCCCACTCGTAATACACGAGTGACTTCTCTTCCCATATTCCTCAACATTGGTAAAGAGATCTATCATCCTCATTAACAAAAAATTGTTTAATCACCTTCCATCACATATGCGGCAAATGACTTGTGAAAAAATATTTAGGAGGAAGGTAAAGGGTCTGCTTATTACTGGAGCCTACTAATCACAGAATGAATTTCTAAACGATAGATTTGTGTAAAGTTTGCTTTGAGACTGTTATTTTATTTAATTTATTTAATTTTTCATTTTATATATATATTTTTTTCATGATTAAACCCTGTAGATTATTTTAAATTAGTTTAATTTATAACTTGGTCTGTTTCTTCTCTGTTTTCCCTCTAAATTTGTTATGTTTTATTTTGTTGTTTTGTAATTGTGTAAATATTTTTGGAATTGGTGTGAAAAGGAGAACAGCTACTATTTGGATATATTTACGATTTTGACCAGCATGACAAGATAATGTATTTTTTTTTGTTTTAAGATGCTTTTTTCATAGAAATTATATTATACTTAGAACAATAAAGCTATTTTAAAGTTAAAGTTAAAGTATGTCGCATGCGCCTCGACGCAGCTTAGCATGTACTTTTGTAACTTAATAAAATCAAAAAAAGACGCGGCACGAGTATCATTTAATTTTTTATTATATTTTGTTACATCAGAATGTGCTAACTGCAAAATTAGATATTTTTATTTTTTTTTAAATTTAACAAAAAGGAATCCAAAAGAGATTCTAATATATCTTTTTTATTAGATACTGACTAATCAGGCAAATTTATTATACCAAAAGTCGTTGACTATTTTTTAATTAATTAAACTGGTTAATAAAAGAAAACAAAAAGAAACCTTTTCCTGAAAAACCGAATTTTTGCAATTAGGCTATTTTGGCTTTAAGGCCACAAAATCTTTTACCTGCATTGAAATTATTGTCATCATTCACTTCCATATCCCACTCCAGACCTTCCATTCCCTCGGGAGTTGGACCATCTCCAAATTCATTTTCTTCCTCCCGAGTTACAACAAAGTACCTAAAATACCATTATTATTTTCAGTTACATTACAATTTAGGTATGGCATTTGTTATGGCAATAAGTGTAAACTTATTGTAATAGTTATTCACACTCCTACATCTTAAATACAAAAATACTAAATCACCTAAATCCTAAGCCTTGCAGCAAGTGCATACAATCTTTGAACTTACAGAATAATAATAATAATAATAATAATAATAATAATAAATTATTATTTTTATTATTAATTAGAAAATTAGGTTTTTTTACTTTTATAAAGGTATACCTTACCCAATATTTTTGTATCTTTTTGGACTACTAGTATCTAACTGTAAGTATTGAGGCTTATTTCTATTTTCAATGGAATTAAGAGGAGCACTTTTGTTATTGTGGAAGTCTATCAGTAGCTTAAGAAGTGGTAAATTTCCCTTTGAGCAGCTGCTCCTATTAATGTCATTCCATTTCTACAAATTTTGTTTATATGGATATCTAAAACATGAAATTATTACGTATTTAATTTTTTTATTTTACATTTACAAAACAAGTAAATATGCTACCTTACCAAGATGCACATGAACATTTTTAGGGCTTACAATTCAAACCTTTTTGGTTTAAGTTAACCTCGAATTTAACACCACCCTAATTTTTACATTTTTGTTTTACACATAAATATAGTAAGCCCATCCTTGTATTTATGTAAAATATTTTAATCACAAGTGCTAAACTATATAAGACATTTTTTAAATAATATATTATTTTCCACTTAATATAAGAGATGATATTAATGAATCAAGTAGAAAAATAGATTAACTTCACCATCTTCATATATTATAAAGTAAAAAAGACACAGGAGAACTTTTTCATATAATGAACCAGACAGCCTATTCTTTTTAGGTATTTGTTCATTGACCTATTTTAAATAGTTTATTTTTTATATAATAAAATGATTTTTTTTAATCTAAAGTGGTGTAGAGTACTTAAAAGCATAATCTTGGTTAAAAATCTGATATTATGTTAATATTTTATGCTGTATTGCGTTTTTTTTTGATAATAACATTTAGAGTACCTTAAAATAAATAATTAATAGTTTAAAAAAACTAAAAACACGCTTTATATGCAACCGAACTAAAAATTAGAAAATAATTTTTCATTAAAAAATATTGTCATTTCATAGTAAAAAGCGTGGGGTGCATTTTACTATTTTTTCATAACTTTTCCATCATAGATATTTGCAAATATAATAATTATAACATTTAATATATTTATCACCCCACGCTTTTTACTATGAAATGACAATATTTTTTTAATGAAAAATTATTTTCTAATTTTTAGTTCGGTTGTATATAAAAGCGTGTTTTTTAGTTTTTTTAAACTATTAATTATTTTTCATTTTTTAGTTTCTGCTACTCTTGACAAAATGGCGAAAAATTTTTTTAATGAACAAGAGTGGCAAATTTAAAATTTTTTCCAACAGATTGCAACTCACTAAAAAATTTCTTCTTCATTAAGTAGCAAAGTTTGAAATTTTGCCAACAGATGGCAATCCAGGACAATGTTTGGACCGTTGCCAATATATTGCAACCCACTAAAGAATTTCTTCTTCATTTAATAGCAAAGTTTGAAATGTTGCCAACAGATGGCAACCTAGGTGTTGTTTTTATATTTTTATAATATAATGGAATTTTTTTCCTGGCGATCCAAAAAAGATAACGGGATACTGTTTGCAGATTATTGCATTGTCATGTTTCCTTAATACGTGTGCAAAGTTTCAAAGAAATCGAATAGCTGGAAGTTGGTTAAAATTTGGCTCAAAGATTCCGTTACATAGCCAGATAGTTACAACCCAAGTTAATAAAAAAGCGTGTTAACGGCATTTATTAACTGTTATTGTTCATAAAAAATTGAACACCAATGGTGCAACTAACCCTATATTTTTATTGTTCATAAAAATTGAACACCAATGGTGCAACTAACCAAATTGTGTAAAAACTAAAAAATTTCTTCTTCATTTAATAGCAAAGTTTGAAATGTTGCCAACAGATGGCATCCTAGGTGTTGTTTTTTATAATATAATGGAATTTTTTTTTCCTGGCGATTCAAAAAAAGATAACGGGATACTGTTTTTAAATTATTGCATCTTCATCGGTCCTTGACACGTGTGCAAAGTTTCAAAGAAATCGAATAGCTGGAAGTTGGTTAAAATTAGGCTCAAAGATTCCGTTACATAGATAGATAGTTACAACCCAAGTTAATAAAAGCGTGTTAAAAAATATAAATATTATATGCCTCTAAAACTAAATGTTTAAAAAACTTATAAGGACTGGCTAATATAGTGTCTGAATAATTCTTGAAACAAAACCAATTTTTCAATAATATAGATACGTTTAAAAAAATTTCCTTTAAATATTTAAAAACACAATACTCACCATTGTTTAAAGTGATTACATTTAGATCGCTCTCGAAAATAGCCTTCATAAGTCTTTCATTAGGACCGTCCATGACTAAAAGAGCCTTTTATTCGCATGCTTTCTTAAAACACTTCATTTTTATCTGCTATAAATCTCAGTTTTAGGCATTTTTGCAAATTTTTCGATCAATTTTCACCAGCTGAATGTCATTTACAATTTTGTCAACAAAAGGGTAAAAGAATACGTTCATGTAACATTTTCCTTTGAACTTTAAAATTCAACTTCTCATAAACTCTTAACAATGCCTATAAGAAAAACAAGGTAAGCAAGCAGCTCCGATGTGATCCGAGCTATTAATCTAATTTTTCGAAGTACAAAACGAATAAGATATTGTATCGATTTACGAAAATATACGAAGTTTATGAACTGTCAAGTTGCCTTTAACCAATCAGATGTTGTCGTACTTCCTAAGGTAGTTCTACAATGAAAAATGGGTTTTTATTTTATTTTTAGTTTTTGTTTCTGCACATCTTTTAAAACATTTTTTTAAATATATTCCACACTACACTATTTCACTTTTATAAGATGACACATTTTGATTTTTTTTTATATAAGTTTTTGTAACATAATTCAAATTATATAGTGTAAATACAGCTTAATACCGTAACTGACATGTAAAAAAGAGATTATGGATGGTGGAGGGAGGATAACCATCTTTTATGGCGGAAAAGTTGAAAAAGTGGCCATCGGAATGTAGCAAATTGGGATGGCGCCACAGTAGCCAGTGGAGGGATTTTGATATTTCTTTCCTTTTTATTTTGTATCTATCTGTCCTTTTTCATTTTGTATCTCACTCTAATAATTCATGCTCATTGGTTAAAAATCTCCTCTGGCTACGGTGGCGCCACCTTAAGTTGCTCCTTTCGACGAACACTTTTTAAAACATTCAGATGGTTATCCTCCCCTCCACCATCCATAAAAGAGATGGATTCATTTCATTCACAAGCGTCATTGTTCGCTGAGTTGTCTGTTGTGCCGGAATTAGTAACATTTTTCGAAAAAAGGCACGTTTTTGGTGGTTTTCAAGGCAAATTTTACTAAAAAAACGAAAAAAATGAGTGTGGAAGAAGAAGTTATGAGAATCCAGAAAAACTGAGCAAAATGACCTCCGATGATGGCAGTGTAGGTTTTAGAAAAATCTTATGTTTTGGTACACCCAAAATAATTCATGAGAAAGTGGCTCAGATTTAAATTTGCTGTTATTTATAGAACTGCTATAATATGTTAATGATTGACTAGAAGTTCATTTTATTGTAATGAACATTTAGATAATCAATATATTTCCAAGGTCCTATAATTTTTTCATGCTACAGGAGCAGAAAATAAAAAAATGCTGAGTATTAAATAATATGACTTATAATTATAATGTTTGTTACAAAGTATTTTCCCATACATGCAAGAAAGAACCACTTCAGTCCAGATCTTATGAGGTTCAACTTGTGTACCCACATTGTTCTTACGAACTTATGGGAGAAACTCAGAAAATCCTTTAAAACCAAAAAAACCTTTTCATCATTTTATTGACAAGTCACTATTTTCTTTTAGGATATAAAATAAGGTAATTTTCTAGAAAATGGGAGCAACTCCGATTTTGACGAAATTTGGATACGGGGTCTTTGGGGCGCTGATCACGAATCTGAAAGAATTATTTGGCGCAAACGTTTCGTTCTCGAGATATCCATCATCAAAGTTGATATTTGAACTAAGCTTATTTTCACTATATTCCTCCTTCTTTGCAGACAATTCTTGATTTAAAGCTAAAGTGTCACACAATATTTGATTTTCACCTTTTAAAACCTCGTTTTTCTACGTTTTTACATTATTTTTGCAATAAATTGCGTGGCTTTTCTTTGATAATGCGGCAACCATACATGCACATAGGGCTTCATCACACTGAGATTAAAATGAGTCAAAGTATAGCTATGCAATTTAATGCAAAAATAATGTAAAAACGTAGAAAAACGGGGTTTTAAAAGGTGAAAATCAAATATTGTGTGACACTTTAGCTTTAAATCAAGAATTGTGTGCAAAAAGAAGGGGGAATATAGTGAAAATAAGCTTAGTTCAAATTTGAACTTTGATGATGGATATCTCGAGAACGAAACGTTTCCGCCAAATAATTCTTTCAGATTCGTGATCAGCGCCCCAAAAACCCCGTATACCAAATTTCGTCAAAATCGGAGTTGCTCCCATTTTCTAGAAAATTACCTAAAATAATAATAAGCCACCGTAAGAGTAAAAATGAACCTTAAAATTTTATACAATTAATATTCTATAAAGATATATTAACAATTTTGTTTGTGTTATAAGCCTGTTCGTAGAGAAACAAAACCTAGTCAGTGCCAATCAGGTTTTAAAAATACGTCAGGTGATCAGTTGGAAACCGGTCACCTGACTAAATAATAATACCCGATTGGCGCTGACTAGTTTCTGATTTCTCTACAAACAAGCCTATTATCTATTGCTTGAGCAGGGTTTGAAATTTTTAAATCACGATTTTATACAATAATTTAAAAAATAAAAATATGGTAAAAACTTTTTTTATACTCTATTTTTTTGCAAGAGAGAGTAATAAATCATTTAATTTTATGGCAATTCGATTTCTTTGTTAGTCCGAGTATAAATATTTTTCTTCAATTCTACCTGTAATGTACTGATAAGGCATTATAATTTTAGGCCGGCAGACCCCGCTCTAAAATTCGTCAATCTCTTGGGTCAAATACAAAGAAATAACCGATGTTTACCCGTATTTACGTGGGAATAATGTGATAAAAACCTTGACAGTGGCGGTGCGCTTGAGTTTATTTTTGGGAACTTACCCTTTTTAAACAGTTTAGGTAAAATGAAAATCTTGTTTCGTTTATATGTGTAAAAAATTTATTTTAAAATTTATAGTATATCAATATTGTACAGTTGGTATAATTATAGTTAATAATAACCATTTTATTAAGAAAATAATACACATTAAAAATGCATAGTCAAAAAATAATTATTTAAAATATAATCTATACCTAATTAAATATGCTACATAATCTACATCTAGTTATTCACATTCTTCCATATCTGACATACTATCACTACTTGAGTCATATATGAGTCTACTTGTATAATAATTAGAGGTTCAACAGTTGTATCTACTATTATATCCAAAGACCACATTTTATTTTCTATTTCTAATACATGTTCGACACATTTTTTCCAGTTTTCTGGGGAAGCATTAGATATGGCAATTTGAAATAGTTGTTTTTATATCTACTAGTTTAAACGTAGTATTATTTCTGGCTACTTCACCTTTCACTTGTGCCCATCGCTTTTTGGTGGAATTATACCTCCCTCTTTTTCTTGTTTAAAAATTCTGTAAATTGACGCTTTTTCCACCCCAGTCATCAACGCACATTTTTGAACACAATCGTCCACACTTAAATTAGATCATTTCTAATACAGGGTGCGGCAGAATGGACTCCCACATTTCATCAGGCTAGAACATCGGTAATGGGAGTTGGACATTGGTGGGGATGGTCACATTCGCTTGGGCGATTGATAAGGTTTGTTACTAGGCGCTATGTCTTGGTCTGGTGACCAACGTGGATTTGTTATTGAGCTATTATTCAAAAATGACGAATGTGTCACCGCGTCGAAAAGAGTATTTTGTACGCGCTTCCTGCCTCCGAATGCCTCTGTTCCAGACCGGAAAACAATTTTTAAATGGGTTGCTAACTTAAGGGCAACTGGTTCTTGACTTTCCTAAATCAAGACAGCGATCTGAGATGAAACTGCTGCTATTCCTCAAGACATGGTGATAAAAGTGATGCGGAACTTCTAGGAACGCCTTCGCATGTGTGTCGCTGCTAACGGCCGTCACTTACACGATATAATTTTGAAAACATAGTTAAAAAAACCTTAAAGTGTACTCTTTTTGAAAATAATAAAAGTTTAGCTTCATATTTTATAGTAGACTTTTTAAATGCTACCCAAATGTGGGAGTCCATTCTGCCGCACCCTGTATAATCGAATACGTTTTTAACAATCTGCTTTTCAGTTAAATGGCCGAGACATGCGCGTTTCTGCGGAGAAGCCATTTTTACAATACTGTAATACTTTGAACAATACTCTAACAATTTATAACCACTCAGTTGCACATACGGAAAGACACTAAAATATATATAAAATTCATAATCCTTATTTAACGCAATTCGGTGTATTTCTACCTGTTCTTTGCACAGAGACTGGTGCGCCTATGGTTTACAACCTTCTAACCGTCCCGAGACATTTTTATTACTCTCTCTTGCAAAAAAATAGAGTATAGTAAAGAAACATAATTATGATTATAGGAGATAGACATATCAAATGTGGTATTTTCTTAAAGCTCTTTAAAAAATCTATTTCATAGTGATGTAATATACATAGTGTTTTATTTGAAAAATGCTGGTTTACTCTTAAATTCCTGAGGATGGCCATATTTCCGAAACTATAAAAAATTGGATATATCACGTGGACATTTTTTAAAACTCTGATAGGTCTTTTGAACGGTGATAAAATATACAGGATGTTGCATTAACAAAAAGTCCATTTTTCGTAATAAATTGAAAACCTGATGTTCAGTTGACAGCATGTTAATCAGCGAAAAAAGTACTACAACTTTACTAATTTAACCGACTTCAAATCTCCAATAATTAGGAAGTTAGCAATAGTGCCGAGTTAAGAATGATCACCCTGTATAATTAGAAAAAGAAAAAACACAACAAAATAATGAAATAAAATACATCATTATATATGTCATCAAATAGCCTTGACAGCGATATTAACCTATAAAATCATTTTTGTTACATCAGGCGGTCGTCTACCAATAATACGTCAAATACGCAACATGCAACGTGCCAAGTAATGTAAATACGGCGCATATAAATTTACCCCATAAAACCCATATATTAGCAACCTCCCATGCTCGAATAATGCATATGTTGCGTGACATCAGCTGCATGCAATGATTTTTATCTTGCCGCAGTATGAATGGCTTGTAGGCGGGAGATAAGTAAATATTTTTATTTTTTAATGGCATTAAATCCTTCGGTTACAAGGTTGCAAGAATTGCCAAGCCAACACCAATTTTTTTTCTAGATCGCGTCGAATTTCGACGACTCTGGTAGCAGTTACATTTAAGCGGATTTACCCTCCTGTGGAGAAAATTACATTGGCAAAAACATTTTTTTCTATAGAAAAAATTGACAACTAAACCAGAAAAAAAATGCTTTTGAGAAATCTCAGTAACTGGATGGTCATTAAAAAAAAAGATCATGTAAATTGGTGCAGTAGAGGTCTCTAACTAAGTGGCTGAAAATTATGACTTTCTGTTTTAAATCTATATAGATATATATTGGTTCCATTCACTGGTCACAAGTGTTCTAATGAGAACACTCAAAAATGTTAAAAGCTTTCTGTTGGTAGGCAATCTTTAAATCATGATAAGTAATAACATGATAAGGAAATAAAGCTTTTAATGCCTTAATCGAGGCCTTAATGTATTTTCCAACAAATAAAAGAAACTCTATTTGAACAATGTAAGTTGGCAGCATATGGGAAACTTTTTTATTAATAATTTTACAAAGAAAAGTTATTCTTTATTAAAAATTCTGCATGGTCCAAAACCTAAATTGCAATCATCAGATATCAAATTGTGTCAATCACGCACGAGGTTTGGCCAAAAATGTAATTTTTGCTCAAGAGTAGAGTACCTATATTTTTGCTAATATCGCAAATTGTTATAAAGAAAAGATGTTTAAAATTAAAAATTACTTCCAAATATGCAATTTTGTTCATTTCCAAAAAAAAAAAAATTTTTATTTTTTTGGCGAAAATCGAGAAAATTTAATTTTGTACATTAGTGCACTATATTTCATGATTATTAATGTCATAGGACAGTTTTAAATAAACTTTTTAAATTAATTGTTATTAAAACAAGAAGAATGTACAATGCACTAATGTACAAACGTAAATTTTCTCGATTTTCACAGAAAAAAATCGATTTTTTTTTTTTAAATGAACAAAATTGCATATTTGAAAGTAATTTTTAATTCTAAACGCCCTTTTTTATAACAATTTGCGATATTCGCAAAAATACAGGTACTTTAATCTTGAGCAAAAATTTCATTTTTGGTCAAACCTTGTACATGACTTTCACAATTTGATATCTGATGTTTGTATTTTAGGTTTTGGACCATGCAGAACTTTTATAAAGAATACTTTTTTGTAAAATTAATAATTAAAAAGTTTTCCATATGCCGCCAACTTACGTAGACACACTGTATGTAGCATGGGGAAAATATGCATTTATGTAGGAAAGAAAATTAGATACTTAGTAAGATTGGTCCTCTCTTTTATATTTTGTGTAATACGAGGTTTTTGAGAATTTTCGCAAATAAAGGCAGTTTGGTAAATGTAGCTCAAAATTATGACTTGATAAAAACCTAAAGTAGGAAGGTGATACTTATTTTTCTATAGGTCATATTGTTTAAACATTACGTTTGGTGCCGCTATATTTCAAAAACAAAAAAAAAAACATGTCTGTTGTCTTGTTCCTAAATTTTTTAACGCACCTTGTAAAATGTTAAACATATAATTTATAGGACTAACATTTATTATGTGAACTTACTGAATAACAATATTTCTATAATACATTAAAATGTTTGATGTTTTAATTTAAAAATGGTTTAATCTTGTAATCAATTGTTATTTTAGTAAATCCACAATATTAGGAAATATGGAATATAATTATCTTCCTATTAAAAGATCCATATACAGGGTGGTCCCTAAGTAATGGGCCAAAATTTAACTGGAGAATTGTGAAGTTAAAATATTGCGATTTTACTAAACTTAAGTCAGTACAAAAGTTGACTAGGTTGATAGGGTT